>CM057094.1:20964507-21062007 GCA_029959045.1 Taenioides sp. WSHXM2023
GAAAACTGCCATACCATTCCATAGTACTTTGTTTTTTAATATTATAACATATGCGAATGTAGAATTTGTCTATTTGGATCCTGAAAATGAACAAAAATTTTATGTTAATATATTTTCCATCAGAGACTCCATTTCAAGCCATTAACTCCTTCTATTTTGTGCATCAAATGTCATAAACAACAGTGCATTTAAGGTGCAGAAAAGGAGGATTATCTCTGTAACACAGGGCGTTTTATGTTTGACTTTTCAGACAAAGGAGTATTCATGTGACTGACTGTGGTTGTTGTTGTCAGCACACTCTAGCATATTTCTTTTTTGCTGCTAAATTCTGTTTCATTCTGTGCAGGAGGAGGCAATTTATCTGTCATGGCTTCAAACAGAGGCGCCCCCCCGGCCCATTTTACTGACAGCGGTCTTATTAGCCAAAGGCCACATGAAGTTACCCACTGTTCACCTCTGGGACCAGGCCGGCCTCTTTACAATAGCTCCAATGACGCCAAGACTTCTTTCTAGTTATTAATTTGATAAATATATTAATTATGACTTGGAGATGACAGTCCCATCAGATTGTCAGGCGCCCATTGGTAGCCCCCAACCCCTGCTTTGGTGATAAGTTTTCTCAGGTTTCCAAAGCTGTCATCCACAGAGCTGCACTTGTTATCAGCACTCAGTCCATTCTGTGGATAATTTCCTGTGTGTCATAATTAAATGGTGGCCCTCTGATGCTGAATCACTCACTTTTCAAGCAGGAAACTCAGACTGTGGCTTCTCTGGGAAAGGATTAGGAGGAGGATATATTCAACCAACTATACATTTTAAAACATTATATTTTTCTGAATAAAATTTAAAGAATTCATATCCTATTACTTGGCTCCAGAGTAATGTTATATGCCCACAATTACAAGATGCACGATTAGAAATTGCAAGTTGAAATACAAATTGTAATTACATTTTATATGTTTTATCCAAAAATCATCATAGAATATGACTCTTTGACGTTATGTTGTACTGTATATTATATTCATGTGCAGAGAGTTCAATAGTGTTCATGAAAACTTGATTTTGTCCTAGAAAAACAAATTGTAGACATTCTATAAGTTCTAATGCAGCAAACTGAATAGGCAGCATTAAATAAAAATAAACAACAGCGTTATTCTACATTATAAATTCAGTGTAATATATCTTTGGCCTTGCGCCATCTTCACATCATCATGGCGGCCCTCTTTGAAGGATCACTGCGGTTGGTATATGAAAAAGTACAGGCGCCCATGATGAGATGTAAGACATGTTCTCATATAAAGTCTGCTGCTTCCACCTGCCCTTGTGCCACTGGGCCTTTTCTAAAAGCCGTCTGGACTTTAAACTCGAGTGATAACTTAATTTCTTTTCATGTCAACACTGTAGTGGGGGCCAAGAGGAAACTGTGCCTCTTTTGTGCATCTTTCACATCGTCCTGCCCAAGAATGACAAATATTTAAGTAGCTTTGATGTTGTGGATCTTAAACAACTGCCCTTATGATCTGAAAGTGCTTGAGCTTAGATTTTTGACATGCTCTTCTTCCCCTTCTTCTCTTTGCCACTTATACTGTTGCTGTACCTACTGAAGTGACCCCCACACAGTCACACCAACTATCTACAAACCCCCCTGCGAGGCTATGGTCAGAGCAGGGCTTATGTTTGAGATGGGAGGGGGTTTGACAGGCGGCCCTATCTGCCAATCTCCCTGTGGATATTGTTGCAGTACTGGCAGACTGAGTGCCAGGGTTTGCTGCCTGAAAGATCTCCTCTGTCAGCAGGTTATCATTTCCAATTAAACCCTTTCATCTAAATGTACAGTCAACTCCTTGGCAAGCCACAAAAATTACCCATAGAAGACATTAATAGTCGATTTCAACACATCTCCATTTTTTCTACCTCTGCGCTGTAACAAAAGGGGTCGGGCAATCTTTTAAAGCATTACGGTTCTAGATTCTTCTGCTATCTTGATCCAAATAGCTCAGCACTCCAGCCTTCTACGGTGGTAATTTTGTTTAGAGATAAACTTCCATAATTGAGGTGGACTGACACACGGGCATGTCCTGGCTAACATGTGTAGCAATACAAGGGCCTTTTTGTGCAGAGTTGTGCCTGTCAGGGCGCACTGTGGGCAGCACTGTTCCAGAGCATTCAGCAGAAGACATGGAGGAATGCATCAGCTCAAGAGCGGCTGTCTGCTGAAAAAGCCCTCACAACGTCTCATTTCCTTTAATAAGAGGCCTCCGGGGCATCCGGATGGACCACTACACACAGATTAACCTCTGCATCGTCTGCATCACTCACTCAGTACAGGGCACCAGCAGAAATGTACATTTGTGAAACAAGTGTAAATCTGCTCAGGTACAGCATGTTGGCATCTATATCCTTGGCTGGATTTTGATTTAAATAGAATTAAAAACCCACTGGAAAAACATGAATGGTCCATATAATTAACCACAAAAGCTAAGATTTAACTTAATAGTCAATTAAACTGGACTTTCTTTTTTATATATAAGCTATTTTGCTGTAATTTGTAATAGTTTAAATTAAATTATAAACAATATATGCAATTTTTTTTTTCATATTCAGCCTGTTTTTTTTTTTTTTTATTCCACCTCTGTGATGTTTACCCACTGGGTAACACTATAATAACTGCACACTATTAAGCCTTACTATACTTAAAACCATTAATAACTGTTTATTAATAAAGACTATAGTATTGGTCATAATTATAAAAAGTAAATATCTTATTTACCTGACCTGTTTGGCAATAGCACTTCCACCTTCGTCAGAGGTTTCTCAATATGTAAAAAAAAGTTACTGTAAAGATTAAGAGTTCAATAGAGGCAGGTGTAGCTTTACAGAAGAACTGTAAGTGCTATTTAATTCAACAATTTCCTCCTTTAGCTTCCCTATGAGTGTTCTGAAATGTAGCCCACAAACCTACACCGACATCCTGCTCAGGCAGCAGCACCACTAATTTCAGTTTGACTCCTTTTTCATCCACTTAATCTTCCTTAATCTGACAATAATACTTTATTTATTCAGGGAAATGGTCGTACTTTTTGAATTTCAATGATAGAGAAAGAGGAGGAGAGGAAGCAGAGTGTGTTATCAGGGCACCTGTAGCAGAGGTAAGGTAACACTGTCTGAAACACTAAGCTAATCCTCTTGGTTTTAATGGTTTTGAAATGCTATGAAAGATTAGGTAAACAGGGCAGTCGATAAATGGGAAAAGAAGTTAATTGGCCTTGTGAAACGGCACACAATGTAACTTTTGAGAGCAGAGTTCATTCAAATTTTTTTGGCCCCAACAAATCCGGATTTACACTTTTTTTTTTTTTCCCAAGATCCTACATTATGCAAAATTGACTCTTGTGAGCTTTTAGCCATGTTATAATGCTACTACCTCATCAAAAACCATACCCAGAGATTAGTCTGTGTACATCTTTAAAGCTCCAAGTGCTATGTTCCACCTCATGATGTCATGAAGTAGTAATTTTCAAGTTAACAGCTAACTTTTACCTTTAATTTAGTAGAGAGAGAAATTACAGGGCTGAAATGATAAAAATATGTATATGGAGTTAAAAAACAAAAAAAAAAAACTTGCATGTTTTTACCACATGACATCACCAGGTAGAGCGTTTTCTGTTTGAAAGAGAACTCAGTCTAAATGTGCAGGATTTGTGTGTTAAAATGTGTGAATGAAACAAAACAGGTCCAGGTATGTTTTTGATGAGGAAACAACATTCTAACATAGATCAGCCCTTTAAGTATAACATTGTGTGTCAGGTCTTGTATTGAAAAAAATAGTTTTGAAATTCAGATGGGTCTACTCATCCTTGAAATGTCTTGGATTTTGAAAAAGAACGTCATGTGAGTAGCTGGGCCCACCTGAGCCCTCTCAGATTCCCCTGCAGAGAAAGGTCAGACGGTCCAGGTGTTTGCCCTCCACTTGACTCCTTTCCAACAGACTGTGGCTAAACCAGAGCCAGCACTGACCCATTCAAGTCCATCTCAACTGTGCATGAGCCACACTATCACAAAACAGCTTAGGGGCTGGACAAAAGATGGCAACCAAATCATATGTTGTTCTTTATTTCAGACACAAACATAATTCGGTCCATAGTTAAAACTAAAAACCGGATACAAAAAATATACAAGGCAACCAAATTAGTCCATAAAGTTCATTAAATAGTGTGAAATTTCTGTGCCCAGTGCTTTCTTAGAGCAGAGGGGTAACGCATGAGCTCATTTGACGTTTGGTCAAAGTCTTATTGATGGAGTTTTCAGACACCTCCAGACGCTGCATAAATGTGTACATTAAACGTCTAAGCAGTGCCTAACGTGGGTATGTGAGCGTCCACAAACAGCTGATTGTTTAGAAAATAGAATTTCCTTGGCCAAAACACATATTTAGTTCTTTTATAGAAAAAAAAAGGCATGTTCTGAAATTCATGGGACTCTTGTATTAGTTCAGATTTCCGTCTTCTCTCGAATGTTAATACTATTGGAGTGGTTTACAATGTGCACTCTGAACAGAATCCTACTTTTGAAATAAACATTACAAAGCTAAACACAAATTGTCCAAATTGTACAGCCCTGTGGTTAGGAAGGGTTTGACTCAAAACTGATTTCAGATGGAGAGATTTAGAGGCTCTGAGATGTCTGTGGTTAACTTTTAGTAAAAAACTAGATGTTCTCTGATTGAAACTCATGGGCCAACCTCAGAGTCATCTAAAAGTACATTGTGTAATATTTATAGTTGTCTTAACAGGTAAAATACTGCCCTGTCTCTTTAATGCCTTACAATTGTCTCAAACAGTCTATATAACAGGGAAATTTAAATCTCTTTTAAATCTCCAAATTGACTAAATGGAAACAGCATGGCAATGTTGTTTAGGATTATTTTATTAATTGCTCAAAATAAGAAATAAAAAATACAAATTAATAAAATAAAAATATAAAAGGGTCATTAAACATATTAATTGAAAACTATATTTACTTTTGCACTTCCTTTGTTTTGCTGTTGATTCATTTAATGCCACCTTTCAAGGCTAATTGTTTAACCTTTGGTCATCTTCACCCCACACCCCATTTGCCTTTTTCTCCTTGTTTAGATACAAGGTTAACTGCTCAACATGACACAAGCCATAATATGTTTGTTTGGATCATGACCTTAACCTAAGGCACATTCTTAACTGATTAACAACAAAAGATAATTGTGGTCAGTTTCTACAAATTACTCACCCGTACCTTTGTGCAGTCTTGCCAGTTTCAAGAACAATCACCTATAATGGCGAGACCAAAGTTTGTCATTTTCAATATAACGTGAGGTTTTGATGCACTGACAGTTTAATAAGTAAAAGCGCAGCACAACAGCTCCTAATCCTGGGTCTATAGCCACAGGCAGCACACAGCAGCATAAGCTCCCTCGGTCCCTGCTATCACCTGCCTATTTAGTGCCATGCCATCCCCACGGCGTTCCAAGCCACTCTCCAGCTCCTTCTCCTAATCCTCTTTAAAGACATTACCTGCTAATATATCCAGTCAGAAGGTATAAAAGCCCAGCTATCTCTTTACCGCCATCGGCACAGGGCTAAATAGGCCATTAATGGAGAAAGGCAAATGGGGGATATCGCGGTTTTGACCCCAAATACCATCCAGATCTCTGTGTGAGGAGTGCCATGTGCGGGGTCACCAGGGACCAAGGGAGGGAGAGGAAATGATGCTAAAGGAGATACTGTAAAGTGGTTGGCGGTCATTGGTGTTCATGATTTTTGTGGCTGGTCAGTTTTAAAAACAACAGGCAAAGAAATAAGAATTTTAGATGAGTTTTTTAAAGTAATTTTTATGTTTTATATTCTTCTGATTCTTAGACCACTATAGCCTAGTTGAACACTGCAATTCAAGTGGCTATTATGAAGGATCATCATGAACATATCTGCATTGTAAATACAAATGCCGTTCTCATCAAATTTGCAAGGCAATGTAGGCTACATATGTGTTTAAATGTGACACAAGAATTGGCCAAACGATTTTTAAGTCTGAAGAAAGCTGAGCCTGATGAGTTACACTAGTGGTGATGCACTGATACCAACAGGATTGGATGTAGGTGTTACGCTAGTTGAAACTTTTCTATCATTTTAATCACTAATTTGCTTAATGTTTCGCTCCACTCTTCCGCTTTATTTCATATGGCAAAATAAAATGATAGCATTTTATCTTTTCATTAGCTTAAGGACATCGGAAATTGGGTCCAATATTCTATTTAACAAACAGATATTTTCCCTTCCTTCACAAACATTTTATTGTAATCTTCTGGCCTGGGAATTCATTTTTCATGTTTCAACATTACAACTTGCACAAGGTGACTCAACTTCGGCTAACTTACCTCGATGTCTGCAGCACGTGTAAATAAGCTATCTTAATGACGCCTCTGTTAACCTTTAACCCGCACAGTGACCCAGTCACGTGGAGAGGCTGGTGGACTACGGGCATCCGAGCACCGGCACGGCAGCTCTTCTCTCCGCTGATGGATCCACATACAGAGAGGCCCCGGAGCGCGCTGATGGCCCGGACCAAGAGTACCTCCAACAGCCGCTCTGCCCTCGGCCCTCAGCTCACCGGACCTCCAGAAGGGTGACCAGAAGGCAGCGAGTGCCCTCTGGTGGACAACAAGAGAGACAACAACGACAAATTGGATGTGTGTCACTCTAAATGCAGTCCACCACACTTTTCTCCTCTGCATTTTATTATATTGATCTAGGCTGAACCCAGTTGGTCCAAATACATAGGCATTGATTTTACAAGAAATACTATAGCCTACAGGCTCCAGTCTTACAAACTGAAAAAGAAAAGAAGTGACACATAGGCTAGATATGAGCTGGACAAATGTTGTTTCTTTTTTCCTTGTAATTGCAGTTTGACAAAAAAAAAAAAAAAAAAAAAAAAAATTAAGTATAGGCATCCATAGGCATTTTCCAGTAACTGTGGCAGAGGTTATTATAAATTATTGACAAGCACTGGCTTGCTGATTCCACTAGAGGGAGGCACTGCATCATAGTCAATAATCATAATAGTCTTACTGGCGGTATTGGCAGTATTGGTGTTATGGATATTGTCGCGTACATATGTTCTGTTTATTAGGTTACAGTCATATGGGCTGCTACATTAAAGGGTTAAAATATTATATTACAATAAATCTCCATCTTCACATGTTTCACATACGATATGAGTAGATGTAAGACTGTCGGAACAGAGCCTCAGACAGACAGATGTGCGTCCAGACTCCCACGCCGTGGAGCTCGGGCCGTGGGGCGGGTGTGATGATTGGAGCCACGGCAGCATCATTACACGTGTCGCCTCCATCTCAGCGGGACACAGAGAAGAAGAGTACATCTCCTGCAACATACACAGTGCACTTATCACTTAGGTTAGACAATACAGGGACTGTCTATAGGCTATGTCTTGTTGTTAAAAGTGTATTTATTTATTTATTTATTTATTTATTTATTTATTTATTTATTTATTTATTTATTTATTTATTACATTGCCTATAAATTATGTTAAATTAAGTGGTCAGCAAAAAGTTTTTCTTCTAAACCTCCCTCCTTATGATCTCCAAGGCACTCGCTCCAATCTGCATCATCTAATTCATCACAGGAGGAGCCCTGCCTTCGTCAGTGCTGCTTGCGCCAGAGCTGAGATAAGAAACTTCTCCTAAGTTCAGTCTGGGGGGGTGTTTTTGACAAATGCAGGGGATGTTGACAGGTAATGGCTTTACCTGACACCTCACTTTAGGCTGAATGATTTTTCTGACGAAGCGATTCAAGTGTGTCAGCTGTGGGCAGGGGGCTGTCTCCTGATCGCTCTCACGTTAACAACTGCATCACTACACCTAAGGAAGACATCTTTTCTTCTGGCAGGGTTTCAAATGACATCACAATTTTGGCTAATTTAAAGGTGCATTGTGTAACTTTACTGGTGGGGGACCTGCCACTTGCTTGTCTCCATGGAGATGTTTTTGCTTTGCCTGTATGTAGCTTACCTATGGCATTTAACGTGAGACAAGCAAGTGATGCCACCGGCTATGGAGTGGCAACCCTGCTCAAGTTATATTAAAGCTATAAGGAAGGATTCATTTGAATAGTTCCAGTAAGACACATTTATTGCTGAGGAATATTCCAGGCAAAGCAATAACATGGAAACAAGAAGATACCCTCAACTCAACCCTAAAATGTTATGTTCACACAACAACACAACATTATAATATTGAGCTGGAGGGCAGGTCAGTAGAATTTGCTTTAAAAGTGTATTTTGTGGTGGAGGGGCTTCCACCAGCTTGTCTCCATCAAGATCTTATTGCTATTGCTATTTCTGTTTCCATAGTAACAGACAAGTAACACCACCAGGCCAAGTAATAGGTCAGATCTGTGGAGATGTTACCCTGCTTACAGCATGTTTTTTGTTGATTTTATGACCAATAAAACAACTGTAATTGTATTAAATTTATGATTTAAGTTTAATGTCATACTATGGAACATTCATAGTAGGCCATTAATCATCTCCATGGAGACAAGCAAGTGGCAAACTCTCCACCACAAAAGTTACACACTGAACCTTTGAATTCTCAGATTAACATAATTGTAATTACTGGGTCTATCCACATGAAGCAAAAACTGGCACAGAGCTCAACGTCTTCTCCATTAGCACAGACTAAGGCAGGGGTGGGCAATTATTTTTTTTCTATGGGGCCACATGAGAAACAGAAAATATTGTGGGCTGGGCCAAAATGCTAAACTCAATTCTGCATAATATTAATTGTATTTGTTTATGTAAAGCAGTACATAGCATTGTTTTGACAAGCTGGTAAGACTGGGAAGAGTATGTGCTATGACTAAGCAATGAAAAAATTAGGTTGCCTTACAAAAAATGTCATTTAAAAAACACCTCTAAAATAAAAGCAATGCAGCTTTAGTCTATGCATGAGGTAAAATGATAAAATATATTTATTTTGTAATTCCAAATTAGCTTAACTGGGCCGGTCAGAGTCAACCAAAGGGCCGTATGTGGCCCGGGAGCTGTACAATGCCCAGGCCTGGACTAAGGAGAGATATTTTCATAGTAGCTAGAAATGGTGGAAAACATTGCTCACAAAAAGTTTATTTATTCCAAGAAAATCATGCTTAGATTCAATATTTGGGTATTTCTTTCAAAGACAGTGAACCATAGAGGTATACAGGCTCCTGCCCTCCATCTGAAATGATCACATATTTTAAAATGACGCAAACCATTAAAAACGAAGAGATGGGCTATTGTGCTAGCATATGATAGCTGTCAAAAAGGACTCAAAGAAAGTGTAAACATTGCTTGAAGGTGACAAGAGTTATTTTAAGCTTTTGCGCTGTGAAAAACTCATCCGAGAGTACAGGCTGTTCCTTGTGTTGACAGTACAAAATGGTCAGACCTATTATACAGTCCGCTGGCACAACAAACTCTGAAGCAATCTGTCAAGATGAGTGTTGTGTGCTTTTCACTTTAACTTCTGACCCTTTTCACAAGTTATTTAAACAATAACAACCAGTTCATCGCCCACTACTACTGTGTGCTCAAGTCATTAACTCAATCTTATTCAGTTAGCTTTTTTCATGCAGAACATAGACAGCCAGTTATGAAAAAAAAACATCTTGTACCTTATAAGTATGTTTCATCAAAGCAAGCCAAGTGTATTTGTATAGCATAATCCGTACGCAAAGTAATTCAAAGTGCTTTACAGAATAAGAAATACATTTACCCATCATGTACTGCGAAAATATAGTGTTATGTAAATTGATAGATAACTGGTAGTACAATAGAAAGTGAAAGTGACTGGTATTTTGTTATTCCCATTATAATTTTTCATACTCAGGGGATTTACAGTGAACAATAATACCCTCAGTTTGTTTTTATTTAATTTTCCTTAATTGTTTTGTGTGTGTGTGTGTGTGTGTGTTAGAAAAATTAGATTATTATTTTACATTTTGTTCATTGCCAACCTAATGAAACAGAATAGGTCCACTAACTACGCACATTTTGGCATTTCACCATAACAAGCAACAGATGTTCAGATACTTCTTTTCATTGTTGAAAAATTATGTATGTATGTATGTATGTATGTATGTATGTATGTATGTATTTATGTATGTATGTATGTATTTATGTATGTATGTATGTATGTATGTATGTATTTATGTATGTATGTATGTATGTATTTATGTATGTATGTATGTATGTATGTATTTATGTATGTATGTTTGTATGTATGTACTGTATGTATGTATGTATGTATGTATGTATGTATGTATGTATGTATGTATGTATGTTTGTATGTATGTACTGTATGTATGTATGTATGTATGTATGTTTGTATGTATGTATGTATGTACTGTATGTATGTATGTATGTATGTTTGTATGTACGTATGTACGTATGTACGTATGTATGTATGTACGTAGGTATGTATGTATGTATGTATGTATGTACGTACGTACGTATGTATGTATGTATGTATGTACGTACGTACGTATGTATGTATGTATGTATGTATGTATGTATGTATGTATGTACGTGCATATGTATGTATGTACATACGTATGTATGTATGTATGTATGTATGTATGTACGTATGTATGTATGTATGTATGTATGTATGTATTTTTTAACCCTATACTTGTAGCCCCAGAGTCAGATTTTTTTCATCAACCACAAGTAAGTAGATGTAGGTAGATGAAGACTTTTTCTTTTGAGGCGCTCAAACCTCAAGTGCAGGGTTACTAAAAATGCATGAATCAATCAAAATACAACAACTAGCAAACAAACATTTGTGACGATCATAACTTTGGATTTATTTATTCAATACACATATTTTTCACATATTTTTCATTATAAACGCACATATTACTGACACATAGTCAGCAGAGCCCCTTTCCTCCATCTGAAAGTATGACATAACAAATGTCGTGAGCCCTACCATACAGCAAGAGCACATATATTTTCACTTCATTTATCATGCAAATTACATATCATATAAGCTACATTATCTCTCAATTAGAAGCCCAATTGAAGTTGTTAACCTTTGTCTGCTATAATAAAAGCACCGTAGTGAAAGATGCTAATAAAAGTGCGGCTTGCCCTTGTTATAGAAGTAGTATCAGTGTTGTACAGAGTTTACAGTATGGTGCATGTGAGGTGTAGCCTGCAGATGTGTGATGGCTGTCCATGTTCATAAGACAGAATAATGTGAAAAGACAGCTTTGGAACGGGTGCATGAGGCACAGGGCAGCAGCCAAGCGTGATGATGTCCCCACAGGCACTCGTCATGCATATAGCGGCAGTTAAAGTGAGATACAACAGCAAGCAACTGGCTGCATGTTAAGACCAGCTCTGATCATATATATTATAAGTGAAAGTACATTAGCATATTTTTGTAATTTAAATATGCCTTATTTTTTATAAACAAATTAACAAAAGTAGCATTTCTCAAAATGTTGTAGACATACAGTACAGCCAAAACTATGCCACTACTCTGCCACAGCCCCCACCACACAACCTTCCCAGCAGCATGTTATCATATTTTTATTTTGTGGTTTCAAATTTTGGATTGAAATTATTTACACAAACACAAAATCCAATTTTAATACTTTCTCTGAAATTGTCAAATAGAATTCCTATAGTGACCAACTTTGAAAAAGCATTCTGAATGACTAATATTAACATATTAACAATGTTAATTTGGATAGAACACAGAACACAGCAGTGCAGAGCCAGCATAGCCAAGCAGTGCAATATTATTATGATTTCTTTTTTTTTTTTTTTTTGCCTCTTAAATTGTCCTACTAATGGTGTAGGAAAGTGCCATTAGTGATTAACAGATTAATCATGACATCTGTACTACAAACCATTGTAACACAGATATTTATTGCATAAAATGTACAAGGTGCACTTTATTGTCTCCGCAGGGAAATTTGTCCTTTTGCATTTAACCCATCCTTCAATGCTGCTGGAGCAACCTGTCAAGAGCTGTGGGCAACCACCAGCTGTGCAGTACGGGGACTCATCTTCAGATCCTGAGCTTGGTTATATGTAGGCTTTTCCAGCACCGCTTACAGATAAAAACTAATAATAACGCCTTACGCTGCCAATCTGCACCACCAGCCACCAATCACTCATGCACACACCACATTCATACTAGGCAGGGTGGGTGAAATGTTTTGCCTAAGGACACAAAAAGCAGCAATCGATCTCCCGACCTTAGGGTTGAGGCACCTCTGCTTTAATCTGTGAGCTACTGTTGCCCAAGTAACTGCCAGTAAGTAACTGGCTTCACACAACATTTAACAAGCTCCAACACAAAACTTTTGAGAGTCACAAGTCAAGAGCTTCTATTTGCTCTTCCTCATCTGCTCCATGCCCTCAGCCCTATAGAAGACACAGGTAAGAAAACAAGTCTAATTGACAGTTGTTTGAGGAGGTCTTGACATGTGTTCTTGCATGCTGATCTAGCAGGGCTCATTTTAAAGAGTGCTGCCACTTCAGCTTATATAGTCACGCTGAATACTGCAGAGTCACAGTCATTAACACAGAAAGGACATCAAAGCAGATGGACCGGCGCGATTATAAGAGCTCTGGAACGCCTGGAAGAATTTACACAAAGGCAAAATACACCCAATTATGTTAGCTGGAAAAACACCGCCTCTGATATAGAAAAAAAAGTCACATAGATGGCTAATAATAAAACCCAAAACAGCAATTTTTCTATTTTGTGTAATTTTGAAACTATTTGGTGACTGAATCCAACCATTTTTTAATTAGCTGATTCAACGTGGGCACAAAAGAAATAATAGAGGCTGACACTATATTCAGGGAGTGAGACATGGTATCACGTAAAGAGGACTAGTCAAACATACAGGAAGTGATGCTGTCGTGTCTTCAATGTTATAACACCTCAGCATCATGTAAAGCGTTGTACTCACTCCTCACAGACCATTGGAGGTGCACTTTTCACATTTGAAGACAACTTAAAAGTCCTATATTACATAAAATGCATTCTTATGGGATTTTTGCCATGTTAGAATTATCAAAAACAAACCTAGAGTTGTGTTTTGTTTCATTCACACGTTTGAGTTATGCTTTATTATTACTCTGTCTACATCTCCAAAGCTCAAAATGCCCTCTTCCACCTTGTGATGTCATGAAGCGGTAGCTTTCAAGTTAGCAGCTACTTTAACTTTTGTTTAGGACAGATGGGCAATTCCAGGGCTGAAATTATCCAAATGATTCTAGTGAAGGTCTATGGCATTTAAAAACACAGTGGCGCACTTCCTGTATTATCACATGACATCACAAGGTGGATAGTAGAGTGTTTTTTGTTTGAGAGAGCCTAAATATGTAGGATTTGTGTGTTATATGTGTGAATGAACCACAAACAACTTGATGAAGAAACAACATTATAACAGAGATCACAAAATAGCCTAATATGGGCTTTTTTCCTGTCTAACTTATAGTTTGCATCTTTCAGTATTTTTGGTAAAAGTTATCTAAGGGCAAAAAAAACTCCAAATATAAAGAGGATAAAAAAGAAGAGGATAGTAGTTACTGGTGGTTGTAACTAAGAGCTTTTTGGGCAGTACAATAGCAAGTTACCTGCTGATTAGGTGTCTTGCATTGCATTGGGGGAAATGTTGACTCAGAAAGAACACGCAAAACTCCAAAGATCAAATGTTCAAATCGCACTGTTGTATACAAATACTATTAATACATCTAAACTACTTCACTACACTAGTACTAATAACAGCACGAACCAGATATGAGTCTTCTGTAAACTTGTGCAGATAGTGACTGTGATTTTACACATAGACCACACCTAAGTCAAATGCACAAATGAGTCAGATAGTTTGCAGGCAAAAACTGAAACACTTTGGTCTAGAGGCAGATTCATCATTAAGAAATTATGCATGTGGGCAGGCTTTATCCAATTAATGCAAAAATATCCTATGAATCATTTGACTTTTGATGATCTCAAACTGAATTAAGCAAGTCACACAGTGTGTTCTGATTCATTAGACATGAACATGATGCGGTCTGGGAAACCAGGGTGTGAACAAGAGGCTCACTTGAGCAGGTGTGTGGAGGTGAAGAAGGTGAAGAGGAAGAAGAGGATGAAGAGGATGAAGAAGCAGCAGGGTGGAGCACACTCACAGCAGGCAGAACATACATGACGCCATAACCAGGTGTCCATCACCTACACCAAGTGCACTTTAGGAGCATATGGTCCTCATACACAGTTGTGCTTAAAGGACACAATGAATGAAGTCAGGGCGTGAGGAAAGTGAAAAACATTTTTGGCTTCTTGATCATTATTACATAGTGTTAACATGTAAATCATTTACATTTTTTGCGCCAGACTCGTTTGGTCTGAAAACCCCATTAGTAATACTAGACTTGGTTTCTGTGAAATGGACAAACTGTTGGTGCGCCTAGTACAAGTGCACTGCACAGGGACCACTTTGCTAAGTGGACCGTGTCCTAATGGAGTGTTCATTTAATTAAGTGGATTTAAGGCACTACAGTGTGCTTCACTGCAGTAAACAAATAGTTTTCAAGCAGAAATACTAACACAAAAACAACCAAAAATCCTGTAATAAGGCGCTGATCCTGATCACAGACGTATGAGCTCATACTGCAAAGAAACAATGTTTCACATCTGTTCATGTAAAAGGTAAAAACTCCATCCATGAAATTAATTAAGAACTTTCTACATTAACTATTTGCAATTTGTCATTTGACATAATGGATGAGGTTGCCAAATGGCCATAGACCACTCCTCTACGGCTAACGAAGTCTTGTTCTCTCAACTGGATAGGAGAGAAATCACTTCAAATTACACTCAATAGATCAAAATCCATGCTGTTTAATTTTGGACCAGGAACTAATCTGAAAGAAATGGTTTTGGGCAAATGAGTCATTTAATTGAAATCTGAGTGTTAGCTGATGTATGGTGCTGTGTGACATTGGTAAATGGGTCTTATAACTGGAGTTGAGCTTTAAGACTGATGTGATGAATCCAGGCTTTAAAAATGACCCTCTGAGGCACCCTTATCTCTGTGGATGTTTGAATCTTCACATGAGGTAGGGCCAGACCTGATGTAAATGACTTCTCCACACAGAGGTTTGTTCCGAACTGGTGGAGCACAAGATTGGAGGCATTTACTGCATCAGGAAAAACATTTGATAGGCCAAATAAAAATACAATTACAATCACCATAAAATATAGCCATTCTGTTGTGTTTGTTTTGATATTCCATAAGCAAATATCCTCTTTTAATTGACTGTGCTCTGTAGTGCTTTTGTTTACATGCAGATTAATTAAATGCCACTATCTAAAGCATAGCATAGCGTCTGTTACAGCCTCGTAGGAAAGCACTGAATAATTGGACTGGCTTTTTGTTGCAAAGGTCTTGGGTATTTACACAGCGTGCCATGGGATCATGGGATCTACTGAACACCAGCAGATATGAAATTAAAATCTAACACTGTGGTACAAAAAAATGTGAAAGGTCCTCCTATCAAAAAGGAGAATTCTAAGCCAACAAAATACTTTAATTATCCGAAGATGTTCTGACCAAACAGTTGTCTGAAGCAGTTCAAAACATTGTGCTCATTAAAATTACAACAAAACAAGTAGCTGCACTTGCCAACCTCTTGGTTCCATAATTTTCAGGTCTAATACCATAAAAACACAACAAATCACTGAAATTGTCTTTTGAAGTTAGCTGATGTAATGATCCATGGTGGAAAAAGTTCTACCATGTCCAGATGACTACCTCTGAAACCTGCCCTTTAAAGTTACAATGTCCCGTATACATCTATGGATGCATTTTGATTAGACAAAATAAGAAAACATCTTTAGGTGAAAACTGGATAATGCTGATTCCATGAGAACGCTTGTTACGAGAGTAAACAACTGAGCAACAAAACAAAACAAAAAAGAAAAAAAAGTTTTGCCAAAAGTTTTGCCTAATGACTTTGCCTTTGAAACACAAGACCAGATGGATTGGATTTTCTTTCTGTTTTTTTTTTTCCTTGTAATAAATGTAAACCTGTACAACTCAGTATTGATCATGAACGTGTTGAATAAGCATAGGCCAGTGTATGTGACCTGTGCACCCGCTACACTGCTGCAGAAATAACAACTGAGGTCATACACTGTGTCCCCACTTTCTGCTTATCCTGTTGGCTAAACACATCTGCTCACACTAGCATCAGCATATTGGAGGTCATGGGCCCCACACACACACACACACACACACACACACACACACACACACACACACACACACACACACACACACACACACACACACACACACACGGTTAGACAGGCAGGGGGCAGTGCACACGGCCCCACTCCCACACACAGTACATGCACATGAACATGTAAACACCATAGGGCACATGCGGGTCCTCACAACACTGCAGGCATTACAGCAAGTGCAGTTAAAAGGCGAGCTCACCTTTATCCATGACACCGTCTATTCAAGGGCGGGGGAAAACGAGAAAGATTATACCCGATAATCAAACTGTTCAGTCGGGCCTATTGGTTTAGCGAGGTCCAAAAATACATCACCAAAATAGCAGTTTGCGGTACGATATAATAGGAGGTTTATAAAACATTGTGTTGCCTATGGTATGATACAAGTTGTAGAATAAGAAGATAATTTTTTAATCAAAAAAGAAAAAAAAATCATATAACGTGATTTTATTATTTACTCCAACTGCTGTACTCATTATGACGCGCATGACATCAGTGTTACCATCCGCCACGCCATAGTGCGTGCGTTTCTATTTTTTCTCCTAAACGCTATTTTGGTACAAGAGTACTGCATAATTCGTAAGCGTTGTCAAAGAAGAGATACTAGAACAACAGAACTAGAGAAGCAGTTAATTATGCTTCAACTTTAGTTTTTGAACGTTCCCTTGGAGAGCCCTGCTCAGTGCGCAATTGCGCAGCACAGAGACCAGGCTCTGGCTGCGGTGACAGGGGAGAGTGCGGAGTGCAGCAGCAGCAGCTCCTGACAGAATGTCTCTACTCGTGCTAATAGGAAATCTCCGTTATACCATGAAAACAGAAGTTTCTAACTGTGCCGTGAATGGACCTAGACCAGTCTGTGGAGGCTTTACGCGGGAATGTGGTAGTTTAAATGTGTTTTGGGGAGCATGAGAAGAGAGGCTGCCTGAGGACTGTCCCCACCATGCACGCGGTGGACATAGCGTGTACCCTGTTGCTGTTAGGGATCATCGTGGTGTCACTGCTGTCCAATGTCGTGGTGCTGATCTGCTTTTTGTACAACCCTGAAATCCGTAAACAGGTGCCTGCGCTTTTCATCCTCAACCTGACGTCGTGTAACCTGTTGCTGAGCGTGTCCAGCATGCCGCTGACCGTAGTGGGACTTGTCACTACCGGACATCCCGGAGGAAGTGTGCTGTGTCAGCTGGTGGCATTCCTGGACACTTTTCTCACCACAAACTCCATGCTGAGCATGGCGGCGCTCAGCATAGACCGCTGGGTGGCCGTGGTGTTCCCGCTGAGTTATCACTCCAGGATACGGCACCGGGACGCTATCATCAGCCTGGGATACACGTGGATCCATTCGCTGTGTTTTTCTGCTGTGGCCACCTGGCGTTCGTGGCTTGGGTACCATCACCTTTACGCTTCGTGTACTATGTGTAACTCACGAGGCAAAGCCTCAGGAACACAGTATGTGGTCTTCACTGTCCTCCTCCACGCGCTCAGCTACCTCCTCACGCTGGTGGTGCTGTGTGTAACCTACATGAAGGTGCTCAAAGTGGCCCGGTTCCATTGTAAGCGCATCGACGTGATCACCATGCAGACACTGGTACTGCTTGTGGACATCCATCCAAGGTAACTCCAGATTCGTATATTAAAAGTGTAAAAAGTAAAAGACTATTAAAACTGTGAGAAATAAGTCCCACATGACCAAAAACTGTTGAACTGTCAAATCAAAGCTGTGTGGGCCTATGTATAATATGTTTACTTTTTTAAACGAACCATGAAAGCTAAAACCCTTTTTGACTTTTTAACTGACATTGATTTACAAGGAACTTACTAAATTACAGTGCAGCATGACGTGACCTTTTAGTTAAAGAGTGCTATGTATGTATACTATACATTGATATACTGAGCTCATTGACAGGCGAGAATGAGAATACAAAGATTTCTTCAGCTCCACCCCCCACACCATGTTAGCCATGACATTTTACTGTTTTCTGTGTAGGTTGACTCCAGCATGTGATTATATAGGCTTGATTTCTTACTCGTCCATATTGTGAGATCTTTCGTGCATAAACCCTTCCATTAGTGCAGTAATAAAAGCTATAGTAGCCCCGTACTGCCAGGTCAAGTGTAAACAATGCTCTCCTCTCTGTGTGTGCAGTGTGAGGCAGCAGTGTTTGGATGAGCAGAGACGGAGGAGACAGAGGGCCATCAAGAAGATCAGCACCTTCATTGGCACGTTTGTGGTCTGCTTCACTCCATACGTGCTTACAAGGTGAGCATAGTGTCTGCATGCACAGTTGTAAAGGACATTACAAAACATTACATTTCTGGCTATGGCACCCACACAGTCACTATACTCCATGGTGAGGCAATGACAGAAGAATAGTGTGATGATTCCTGTGGACTTTATCAAATGTGCCTTTATTAGCACTGGCAGCCTGTCAGGCACAGTTACAAGTCTGCTGCTTAGAAACTCTGAAAGGAAAATCTAAAAATATGCAGTCCATGGATCTATGTTTATTAAGAACGTCAGATGTCAAATTTAAATTATTATACAAGAAAGGTCTTATGGCTCAAGCACACGTTATAACGGAGTTTAGTGCTTAGACCTGCCTTCAAGATTAACTAACTGCTTACAATAAAATGTTTTTCTTCATTGCTCATTTATAAAATATTTTCAAGCATTATTATATTAAAATCAGATGCTTCCAATTGCATTTCAAAGACAGCAGTATCAACATGCCCTTTGAAGTGTCTACTGAGAAATGTATTTTTAAAGCTTTTTATCATGTTACCATGTTACCTCACAAACACACCTGGAGTTGTGTTTTGTTTCATTCACACATGTTTGAGTAATCCTTTATTATTAGTCTGTCTACATCTCCAAAGCTCAAAATGCTCTGTTCCATCTTGTGATTCTTGTTAACAGCTACCTTTTACCTTTAGTTCAGTAAAAATGGTCAATTCCTGGGTTGAAATGATCTAAATGATTCTTGTGAAGGAGTATGGAGTTTAAAAACACAGTGGAGCACTCTCTGTATTATCATTGAGAGAAGAACTCAGTGTAAATATTCAGGATTTGTGTGTTAAACGCGTGAATGAGACCAAACACAATTCCAGATATGTTTGTGATGGGGAAACAACACTATAACATAGATCAGCATCAAATAGTGTAATATGTGCACTTTAATATAATTTACACAAATATCATGTCCATTATAGCACTCTGCCTGGATCATTATTCATGACCCAATGATAATGATCATGATTGAATGTCTGGCACAATAAGAGTTTATCTAAGTAATCCTGCACACGACCAGTCAATACTCAATCAAATCCAGTCAAACACAAACTCTACACTCAGTTAGTCTAACAGAATCAATACAACAGTGCAAACTAACCCCCCAGTCTTTGCATAAGTAAATGTTATGAGTATGTCGCCACAACAGGCTTTAAAGGATATCTCCAAATGTTAAGACCAACCTGTAGGCTAATATTATTGCAATTAATGTCAGTGCAGAGCATTCATCCCAAACTCATGTGTCAAGGTTGTGTCATTGGGCAAGACACTTCACAGACCATGTCTAAGTAAGTGAGTGATTTCTAGTGGAGAGCCATATACAGGTAACCACGCTTCTGACAGTCTACCCCAGGGCACCTATGGCCATACAAAAATAACTACCCCAAACAGAGGAGTAAAGCTCTGCATTGTAGTATATTAGTCTTATTTCTGGCCCAGAAAGTCTCAGAATGTTTGAATTAGTATTTATACAAAATTGCTCTTACTGGAGACATAAATAATAGCTACATAAGACATATATATCTGTTTTGTCATGTATTATTATTATTATTATTATTATTATTATTATTATTATTATTATTAATAATAATAATAATAATAATAATAATAATAAATAAATGCTGGAATTATCGAAATCGGTATTGGAACTGAAAAAGTTGGATCAGTGCATCCCATAAGCATAATCACAACCATATGTCATGCTGTAAGCAGTGTTTTGTGCCATGGAGGAACCACTCTAAGGGAAGAGAAAATAATATAACCTGGCTGAAAGCTCTTAAGTTCATTTGCATAGTATGTCTCCTTTAAAGGCATACAATGAAGCCTATAACAGTTCAGTGGTTTAAGTAACCCTAAAGTAATGAAGTATTGTGATCTATAGAGCTGGTCTGCCCATGTCCCCCTCAGAGAGCTGGCATTTCATAGCATGACATTTACACAGCATTATAACCCCTTTGGTCGACTTCCACTCCACTTGCACTCATCCATGATTACCTCATTGTGCGTATATGACTTTGCCTTCTTCTCTTGTCCTTTCCTCTGAGGTAGAATTGTGGAGCTGTTCTGCCTGGGGCCCATTGACCCTCACTGGGGCGTGCTGTCCAAATGCCTGGCCTACAGCAAAGCAGCCACCGACCCCTTTGTCTACTCACTGCTCCGCCATCAGTACAGGAAGACATACAGCAACCTACTCAACAAAGTGCTCAAGAGGAGTCCACTTAACGCGTCTCATAGCAGCACAACAAGGAGTTACAATACAGTCAACAGTGTCCAAATCGACAAGCTGACGGACCAATGACAATCCAGAACACACAGAGACGTGACCAATCATATCGCAGGATGGAGTAGCACAAAACAAGCTTGGAGTATTTAGTTTGTCTGTAGTTTTATACATGTGCCAAAAGGTTTACATTTTAGATAGAAGATAATTTTATAAGTAGTTTGAATACAGCTTTTAAAGTGTAAAATGTTGTATTTGGTCAGTAAGGGTTAAATAAAAATGTTTAGGATGTCTATTATTTAAAATGTTAAAAGTTAAATTAAGATCAATATTTTGAGCAAGTGTTACCAACATTATTTATTTTGTTTTAAATGCTATTTAATGTTTAAAAAGAAGTTGTGACATTGGCCTAAATCTGTTGACTATTTCTTCTGTAACATTATTCTAGCAAGTTGTTTCCTCTATAGAGCAGCATGGGTATGCACTGATGAACAAATGCTTCATTTCACCCGTGCCTTGTAGACAGAATAAAACACTTTCTGATTTGGTTACAGATCTGTGGAGTTTGCTGTTCTATATTTTGTAGGATTGATAATTGATTGTGGTACTGTAGCATTTGAATATTTTACTGTTATCATCCAATTTTCAATGAGTTTTTAAGTAAGTTACGCACTGCACCAAAAGAGGAATCGTCTGGTGACAATATACAGAACTAAGTCACTACTGGAGTTTGAGAGGTTAAAAAGTGTTGTTACATCTCCAGAAGTGCATAAGAAATGCATAGGAAATGGCAGTGTGTGATATGGGAAAGGCCCAGGATGTAGCAGCGTAAGTGAATGTAATGTCTGTCTATAAGAGAGTTACTGCTGTTGTAGATCAGACTTTATTGTCTGAAGACTGTGAGGACCTAAAGTCTATTTTGTTTTGTGGTATTTGTCTCACATTTGGTGCTAAATGTGTTTGTGAATATTCTGCATTAAATGCTGTGCATTTGGCATTTCCAAAGAGTGTCTGGAATCATCTTTTGGTACATTTGTAACCTGTTCGACCAAATTTATTATCCACATACCACTCGATTTGTTGTCACGAGATAATACACCTGTTCCCACACACTGTTTTAACAGTGGAGGAGGAGAAGAATTAATTTGAGAAATAATTTCAAATGTCGTCCACCCACCTTCTCTGCCAACAGTCTCTTTCACACAGGCACGATGGCTGGGAGTAGATTGTTTCCTAATTACAGGCTGCTAAGAGCAGAAGTGAGAGATAGCAGAAGAGCAGAGATAAGGAGAAGAAAGGTAGTGTGTGCACAGCTGTTACAGCCCTGAAGGATCGTGGGCACTGGACTCAGCAAACCACTGCATCTACATGATGCCAAAGTGAACAAACAAACAAACAAACAGGGTTTTTCTGCTTTTAAAAACAAACGGACAGATTTTTTATCATAAGACAGAGTGAGGATCAGAGAAGGCCAATTATGAGCATGTTCCCCAGGAGCGAGCAGCGTGAGTGGGAGAGGCAGAGCTCACATGAAGCCAGAGCAGGGTGCAGTGTGATTAGGACAGAGTGCGGGGGAAGAGACCAGCACAGCAGTCTGCCCCTGATCTGTGCAAAGACCATAGCCAAGACCACAGCCAAGACCACAGCCAAGACCACAGGACAGGCTCCCACAATCTGTATCCCACTGACTTGATGCACACTACATTCCTATATTCCTTTACTATCACAAATGCTTGGGGAAGAACATATTAAGTTTTGACATTCAGAAACTGTATGAGCTATGGAAAAAGATAAAGACAAAGTTCATTCATCCATTACAATTTTAACCTTTTACCAACTGTAATATATTTGCATGAAAAATCCAGATTTATTATTGTACCAGTGGTTGATATTCATCTATATAAAAATATACAGAGGTATCACACTGGATTTCCAGGCAAGTAACATATAGGATGTTTTCAGTACTGAACAAGAATCAGTGTTAATTTTGCATTGTAAATGACAGTGCTACATATTGTCACATCAAACACCCTTTTAACGTAGCATTTTTGAAGCAGACATGTTACATTTCCTTTCACTTATAGATCTATCAGTAAAACCCCATGCTTTCTATATGCCTGCTGCTGGACGAGTAACCACTACCACAAACCGTGAGTCATGGGAAAATTGTGCCCAAATGCCGTCGTATTCCCTCGTGCCCTTGAGCAAACATCCCACACAGCTCACACAGTATTTTGGTCCCGGAATGCGTTTATTTGTTTGTGCAGTGGATGGTAAAATAAAAGTTTAGTGGGAATCTGAGTTTTATTTAGACTGATAAGCCAGCCATATGATCATAGCTTCCTAGTTTAGTTTTGGAATATCTTAAGTCCATATTAAGAGGGATGGTTAAGATGTTCACTTGTTGCTTAGTAACAATGGTTTTCGCACCATATTTTCTATAGCAGTCTTTTTACACACATGAACTGTAAGAGTCCATGGGGATGGCTGGAAATGGCATGCAATCTTATCTTTGATTCAAACCTCACTGGACATACACACACACACACACACACACACACACACACACACACACACACACACACACACACACACACACACACACACACATTACATTATGAAAAGCTTATTCCTCTCAGTGTTTATCATTGTAAGGAATACAGTGAGCGGTTGCATGGTTTAACCTAACTAAGACAAATGTGATTTAAAAGTACAGTAAAGATCAAATTTGAGTTTTTAAAAATAATTTATATATATAAATTAGCCCCATGGTCGTTCTGGCCTTACCTCAGAACGTACAGATTGCCAGTCCGCCCCTGCTTTACTTCCTTAAAGGCACTATTTTAACACAAAATTGACTCTTGCCATGCTAGAATGTCCTCAAACACATACCTGGAGTTGTGTTTTGTTTCATTCACACATGTCTGTGCAATCCTTATTATTATTATTATTATTATTATTATTATTATTATTATTATTATTATTATTATTATTATTATTATTATTATTATTATACACTATTAGTCTATATTTTCAAAGCTCAAAATGCTCTGTTCCACCTCATGATGTTTAATAGACATTGGCAATTCCAGGGATGAAAATATCCAAATGATGCTAGTGGATGTGTATGGAGTTTTAAAACACAGTGGAGCACTTCCTGTACTACCACATGACATCACAAGGTGGAACAGAGTGTTTTCAGTTTGAGAGAAGAACTGTTAGACATGTGTGAAGGAAAGAAAACACAACTCCAAGTATGTTTGTGATGAGGAAACAACATTATAACATAGATCCAAGAATAGGGTAATATGGGCCTTTTAAGCTTCAAATTGTGCTATACTCTTCCTCACCAAAAGCACACTTTAAGATATGTATTGTTTCTTTTTTACATGTTTGGTCCCACTGTATGATGTCATCAGTTGGTAACACAGGGAGCTCCTCTGTGTTTTTAAAGTCCACCCATCTTCACGCAACTCATTAATATTATTATTATTATTATTATTATTATTATTATTAGTAGTAGTAGTAGTAGTAGTAGTAGTATTTAATTGTATTATTTAATTGTATACTATTACTATTATTTATTGTGTGTTTTTTTTAATTATTATTATTTCTTTTTATTAATTTATTTAACTGAAAAACTGAATATCAAGGTTAGTGTATCAGAGGTATACAACAGCTAATATTTGACAGTTCAGCCCATCAATAAACAAAAAAATTATCCTTACAATTCAAACTGGCATTTCAAAAGAGTAAATAACTGCAGTAAGACAAAGATAAATAATATATATGTGTATGCAGTATTTGTTCCCCTATGTTGTGTCTTATATTTAATTAAAACTTTTTGGAGAGATGGTGCCTCACATTTGCGTCACGTGCCCAGCTGAGCAATTCTACAGTGAATATAATTGGGATCATTTTCAAAAATAGATTAGCCACAAAAATAATCTTTCTGACACGTAGCCTTAACAAATCCATCTAAAAACAGCAGTCGTGCCAAGTGTGTTGATTTACATTCAAATGGCTTCTCTACAGCCTCTTATTAAATACTTGTGGCACCCTTCAAAGTGTGCAGAGCTTTGTGTGTAAGAAAGAGTGAGAAAAGGGAAGTCGGACGGAGCCAGCTGCTGCACAAACAACTAATGAGAATATGATGTATGTAGCCTCATGGTCTCTGAGTCAGGGGAACCATCTGCTTTTTTTAAACTCAAATGTGTGGATCCGGTAAAAGACAGATGGAGACCTGTGGAACTTTTATTACTCTCCAAGTTTTTACTGATATTTAAAGTGGACCAATTATGCACATCAACTTTTTAGAGCTTTTAACCTTGTTTTAGCTGTTTTACCTTCTCATTTAACCTCTTGAAATTGTATTTGGAGTGATTTGTGCATGTTTAAGTAATCTGTATACTCCTGTATTTAAGACGGCATTACTCCGATCAACCCTTTTTTCACTGCCACGGTATATGTCTACTTCTGTGTACTTACTTCATTCTCCAATTTTATTTTCTTAATCAGTGATATGGATAGGACTTACCAACATTGCATAGTCATTTTGGTACTTTTTTTTTATCTTTGATCTGCAGCTATCCATAGGAGGTGCCAACAGCTTTGTGGCTCTTATACGTTTATGGTTAAATTGGCTCTCATTGGGCACCACAGTTTTCTAACTCAGAAGTCAGTGGACTTGTTAACATAATAACCCGTGGATGTCGTAGATTATAACTATAGCAGACACAAGCTCAGATATGTGTTCTCTAAAGCAGCATTTAGTGACTCTTTTCTGACTCACTTTTCTCTGTGCCTCGATTTCAAAGTGAAATGCCACTGGCTACAAATTCAGCAAAGAAGAGAGAACTGATCCCACGCTCTCTGGTGTTAAGTTAAAATCTTTTAACTCAAAGGGACATACCTCATAGATCATATATTCAGTTGGTTCCTGTGTGGTCAAAATCAAACTTGAAATGAACCATCACATATAATTATTTAAAGTGTAACTAAACATATTAACTCCTCCAGCGCACAAGTCAAATAGAACTGAAAGTGCCTGGAGGACTTGATATCCCAGTAATGTTTGTTTATAGTTTACACTAAAATCAACAGGAAAAGTGGGAAATATGAGAACACTATGAATAGTTCATTCATTGTTTAGTTACACTTCAAAGGGCCCATATTATGTTATTTTTTGTTGTAATGTTGTTTTGTGTGTTTTGTTTCATTCACACATGTTTAACACACAAACCCTGCAGATTTAGGCTGAGTTCTGCGTTCTCTGTTCCACCTTGTGATGCCATCACAAGTGCCCCACTGTGTTTTTAAACTCCATACACCTTCATTTGAATCATTTGGATAATTTCAGCCCTGGAATTACCAACCTCTTCTAAACAAAAGGTAAAAGTAGCTGTTAACTTAAAAACTACAGCTTCATGAAATCACAAGGTGGAACAAAGCATTTTGAGCTTGGATGCAGCCTAATAAGATTATTGAACAATGTGTTAATGAAACAAAACACAACTCCAGGTATGTTTTCATGAGGTGACAACATTCTAACATGTCTTAAGCTTGCAAGAGAGAATTTTGTCTAATATAGGATCATATTCACCATTGCATTCACATTATGACTGCACTGTAACTACACAATAACTAAACAATAAACAACTTTTTTTGTTTGTTTGTTTGTTTGTTTGTTTGTTTGTTTGTTTGTTTGTTTGTTTTTTCTGATAATCTTATTACTGAAGATAAATGTGAATGTAACTTTTATGAGACACCTGCTTGGTGCCTCAAACTATATTGTTTATTCATAATAGATGGAGTCATAGAAAGGCAGTGCCATGCAGAGTGACTGAAACAAAACTATTAAAAAAAATCTAATTTTGATGAGGGAGTGTTGGAGCAACATAAAATGGATTTTGTATATATTTAGAAAACAACAAAACAAACTAGCCTAATTTAACAACAAGTGTTTCCTGTTTCAGAATTAGCTTAGTGGCTCCAGTTAGCATGCCACTCATGTCTCTCAGCTCCAACCAACAGACAAGGCCCTCCATTCACACTGCACACATAGACTCACTCTCCCTTCTCTTCCCTATCCATTATGTACACCTGACAGCGTTTCAATTTCAGTCCTGTTTTACTTATCTGGAAAATACAATAATGTAATCCCCATACAGAGACTGATCCTTTATTATATACTTGGGCTTAAAAAACAAAGATGAGAGTGTGGGCTCTGGTCTATGACAGCCTGTGAGCTCTGTTATTAGCTGTCTGTCAAAAGTGCCCAAAAGACGCCCTCCTGGACCATTATCACAAATCCTAGCAGATGATAATGGAGAGATAAGGGCAGACTGAAGTGCCAGAGGGCGGATGAGGTGAGGGGAAGAGAAAATTCCGGTCTTAAAAATAGGGTCAATAAATAAGTGTTATGACGTAAATATGAAATGAAGTTTAGGACACAATATTGCACAAAAATGTACACAATAATAATAATAATAATAATAATAATAATAATAATAGTAGTAATGCATGGAATTTATACAACGCCTTTCAAGACATACAAAGTGCTTTACAGTATATTAGTCATTCATTTGCTTCAAACTCCGTGGTGGTAAAATAAAAACAAAAATAGACAAACCAAAAAAAAAAGTACAAAAAACAAAACCCTCCCATACCCCAACCCGTCTCTCCACACTGAACACATACCCAAAATCCATTGTATGCTGTTCTGCACTATGACCTTGTGATCTAGGGCTGCAACATATGCCAGGCTGGGAATTTGCTGAATGCCTCTTAAACTCTGCTTAAAGGTGTACTGTGTAACTTTTCTGGAGAGGGTCCGCAACCTGCTTTGGTTTAAATTGTCCACAGTATGGTATTATGCTAATCTGTCTAATTTGGGTTGCAAAAATGTATGTAGGCAAGATATCACTCCCTGAAGAACACCTGTTTTGTAAATACCACATCTAGTACAGTGCAGCACTTCACTATCCTCATGGACCCTACTCACACAAACACTTTCTAATCAATCCCTTGGAGAAGAGACACGTAAAGAGGAACTCCCATTACAAAGCAGCACAAAAAACACCACAGGGAGGGATTGAGAATCTATCAAACCAGCCCGCGAACAAAACTTAATCCATGCAATCACCATCTTGGAGCAGCTAAAAGCTCTCATCTTAGGAAAAAATCTATCATGTCATCTCATTAGGGGCGCTTTGAGCTGTGAAAGGAGAGCAGACAATGGACGTGTTTGTGCGGAACAGTGGCTAAGGCTCTCACGTACAGGTCAAACTAGTCGTGTGGAAAGTGGCTATCGGGATGCAACACAAAGGAGGAAGAGGAGGAAGAGGACAAAAAAGATGAACAGGAGGAGGACTTGAAATAGCAAGGTAACGTCACACCAGCAGCAACAAGTGGCAACAAGCAGCAGCATCATTTGAACTAAAGACAAAATAGTAAACATAAAATAACATTATCACTAAGAGGAAGAGGGTGTTAGACAAAACAAAGACTGATTTATTAAAGATACTATATTATGCAAAATTGACTCTTGGGAGGTTTGAGGCATGTTATAATGTTGTTACCTCATCAAAAATATACCTGAAGTTGTGTTTTGTTTCATTCACACATGTTTGAGTAACTCTGCATTATTAGTCGGTCTACATCTCCAAAGCTCAAAATGTAGTGGTAGTTTTCAAGTTAACTGTTACATTTTACCTTTTACCTCCAGATATGTTTTTGATGAAGAAACAACATTATAGCATAGATCAGAAAAATAGCATAATATGGGACCTTTAAAGGTAATAATAATAATAATAATAATAATAATAATAATAATAATAATAATAATAATAATAACACTATTGTAGCCACTGCCGTATGACAGAAGTGAGGCTGCTAATCTGCGCTATTGGCCCATCCAGCCACCAACACTCAAGCACACACCACATTCACACTAGGCAATGTGGGTGAAGTGTATTCCCCAAGGACATGACTGAAGAAATCAACCACATCCGACCATTGCAAGAGACAAAGCCACATCATGGACTTGAACAATGGCAAAGTCATCTGTGCCGAAAGCTACAAATACCAGCGCTGAATCAGAGAGTCCATCAAGATCTGTAGAAGAGGTCCAAGGAGTATGAATCATGACGAGTCAGTATACGTCTTATTACATACAAGGGATGTGATCCTGGAGAAGGCGTCAGACAGTAGGAGACGTAAGCTTCCTCTACTGGCTGGCAAAACCAAGTAAAGCAGCCTACAAGACATGTCACATGAACAGAAGCTACAGTACTACATGTTTTGACTACAGTAAGTAGTCAAAACATGTAAAGCAGGTAAACAAACTTCTGTCTGACAAAAATAATCACTAATTCTAAGTTTATAACTGAAGACAGAATGAACCTTTACCAAAGACACAACAGTTTTGCCACTGGTGCCCCACTGTGGCACCTGATATTGCCAGCGGTCTCCCATTCGAGTATTAACCAGGTGGAACACTGCTGAGCCTCTGTGATCTGACAAATTCAGACTTTGACAAGGAGGTTTAGCCCCAGTCGCTATAACATACTCTGTGCCACAGTCAACATTATTAATAATGTTCTGCTAAATTAGAGGTAAAAATAAAGTCTAAGAACTGCAATTAAATCACAACTGAACCTGGGATGCTATTAGCTGTCGTCCCTTAAATAGCCTATTTGCTTTTATTGCAAACAGTTTTTAGTGTGACAACAAAAAGCGAGCTGGATAATCAACTTGAAAACCAAAACACAGCATGTTAACATAAACAATTATAATATGTAAAATATGTTAAAACTGTGAATACACCTTTATTACTATACTATAAATTATAAATAAAAGCAATGTATGATTTGAACCTTCTTACTTTCTATTTTAACCATACTGTACTGTGAATTCCAAGGTATATCCAAAATTTCATTATCAGATGGGCATTTCTGCTCATGTACTGGGGAGAAGCTCACTTGTCATATGAATTAAATTTCCACCACACAGCAAGAAAATAAAAACACATAGCCCGTTCATTTGTATGGCGACAACAGGCACATGTGAATAATAATGATGAGATTATTCTCAGCACACTGAGATGACATGAACACAAGAAGCTGAAGTCATTACATCCACTCTATTTGTCTCTGAGCTGTTGTGTTTATGTCCAGTATCCTTATATTCTATAAAAAGACCACAGCGGGCCTGTTATTAAAAAAAATAAATCCTGGCTCTAGAAGATTCTGATTGTGGTGCTGCTAGATAGCCAAGGGGTTTGGATAGAGCACTGTGACAGCTTTAGTATCCCAAAATTGCTTCCTGATTTAATGTCTCTCCCAACTCTTTCGTCCCACATCATGCTACTTTTGTCCTGTCCTGTGTGTTTTGTTTCATTCACACATGTTAAAAATACAAATCCTGCATATTTAGGCTGTGTTCCACCTTGTGATGTCATGTGATAATACAAGAAAAGCTGTACTTTGTTTTTTTTTTTAGCTCTGGTATTGCCAATCTCAACTGAACTAAAGGTAACAGCTGTTGAAAACTTGAAAACTACTGCTACATGACATCACAAGGTGGAACAGAGCATTTTGAGCTTTGGAGGTATAGACAGATTAATAATAAATGATTACTCAAACCTTGTAAATGAAACAAAAACACAACTTCAGGTATGTTTTTGATTATAACATAGCTTAAAGTACACAAGTGTCAATTTTGCATAATATATAGGACCTTTAAATGTTCAAACTACTCTTAGATACATCTTTTGACTTATCAGGTTCATTATTTCTAGATTTGTCCATACTCCAATTATATAGACTGTTTTTATTAAATACATTTAAATACAGGAATACATAAAATGCAAGAATCATGATAACAAATTGAAAATGTAGCCAGTACAGCCAGTTTAGAAGTCACAATTTATGACTTCTGGTACCCATTAAATAAAGAGACATCATTAACATTGTGATTGACAACCATTTGGCTAGAAGGGCTATTGTCTGACATAGGCTGTTTCACACTCCCAGTATAGTTTGACCTTAGACATATGCAGAGTATGGTTTAATCTGGGTAGGGGTTAATTAAGCCTGCACTGCTTTCCTGCATTCAGCATCCTGCTCTTATACTATTTATACCAATCCATCAAATTATACAGTCTCTTGTTGTAATGTTAGGTTAGATGTACTGTTAGTTGTTAGTGAATATACTTTATTTTTTTTCACTTGTACTTGTACTGTAGATTTGCAATCCTAATACATCTTTGTACTGTTATCTTAGCCAAAAAATGATATTATGTATTATAAGATGTAATGCTATATTATGCATTGTGAGCTTTAAACCATGTTATAATGTTGTTACCGCCTCAAAAACAAAAAAATAAAAATGCTCTGTTCCACCTTGTGATGTCATGTAGTGTTAGTTTTCAAGTTAACAGTTGCTTTTTACTTTCTGTTCAATTCCAGGGCTAAAATTATCTAAATAATTTTAGTGAAGGTGTATGGAATTCAAGAACTCTGCCTGCATGTGTGAACCAAACAAAACACAACTCCAGGTCTGTTTGTGATGAGGAAACAACATCATAACACAGATCAAAAATAACATATTATGGGCCCTTTAACAGAGCCACCACTAACTCAGTGTGTGTAAAAGTGAGAATGGGAAGAAACAGGGTAAAAACACTCTTTTGAACCACACAGAGACAAACTGAGAGAAAGAAAAAGACAGATAGAATATATAAGTGTGATGGTCTGAGTGGAGCCAGTCATGGTTCATCTGAGCCATGACATCAATTTCAATGTGAGGAAACTCTCCCTGGTCTCCCTCCTCATGCACAGAGGCTCCCTGGGTATGTTTCACTGAGCCAAATACAAAAACACCACGTTCTGTGCCATCATCTGTGTAATGTTTTAGTGGTAATGACACTTCAAAGAGCAAAGAAGAGAAAGGGATGAACAGCAAATGCAAAAACAGTATAATTTTATCAATCAAGTCAATAGCTATGACAAAAGGTACACATGTTTTTTTATGGATTACTAAAAACACAAATTACAAAAAGAGTCAAATTGAGACTAGATTCAAGCATAATGCAATACTTTTAATTACAGAGCTCAAACTTCTGAAATAACAAAATAAAAATTAAGGAATAAGACCAAACTAATAAAAATGAATATGAATATTTTTAATCAAATAACTGATGCAGCTCATTTACTTATATGAATGCTCTCTCACCCCTTTGCTATTTTGGGAATGTGCACTAACCCTATGCCACCTTATTTCCAAAGACATGGCATTTGTATAGCACTTCTCTACTTCCAATGGAGTCTCAGAACACTTAACATCAAGGGACCACTCACCCATTCACCCACCATGTACGCAGACACTTGGAGCACAGTGTCTTTCCCAATGTCACAATAACAGTATCTGTGGAATATCAGATTCTGTGGGAACTGTAATCTAACCTCTCCACAACAATGTTTATGCAGGGAGCGGGATTCAAACCACTAACCTTCCCATCAGAGAATGAACTGAGCTACTATCATCAGGCCCTTCAGATTCTCCTCCAAAGTCTTTAAGTTTGCTCAGAAACGTTGTTTTTTTGGGGGCATCCACACCACACCATAGCATAACAGCTTCAGTTTACACTCTTAAGAACACATTTTTAGTTGTTGTTTTTTTGAGTACTTTTTCCCTAAGGTCTAACCAGGACAAGATTGTGTGATGAGTCAAATCCCACTCTGAAAGCATTTCGAGTGAAATATAAAAATACTCACGGCTCTTCTGAAAGTGAAACATAATGACAGCTGCAAATTAGAATAATACAAGATAATCACAGATGCACGCAAGAAATGTCTCCAATGTAAGTTTTACAACGTGATTCACAAAGTCACAGTTTCTTCTATAATTGAAATAATTGTTCTGAGAAATCCAAAATGTGATGACATTACTCTAACTAAAAGGTAGTCATAAGTCACAGCCACTAATAGAAATGTGAGCAATTTATTTTGTGAACATTTTCCCATAAAGGACAAATTGTAACTACAAAGAAGTTGATTATTTCTGATAGCATGACGCCAAAGGGATTATGTGATTGGTTTTATTTAGAAATTTGAGTTTGTGGAACAGTTTTAAAGGAGGAAAGAATTTTCATGTAAAAATGAACTGTGCAATTTATTCTATATGGACTATATTATAAAAATAATCATATTTTAGACTTATTTTTCCCCACAGATGTCAAGTATTTATTAAAAATTGACTGCAGATGAACTTGGGGAGGGCCGAAATCTGCTTGTCTCTCCACCAGAAAAGTTACATACTGTACCTTTAATAACTTGATGTAAAGATTTACAAGATACAACAAGTGATGCTTTTGCCTTAACAACTGATGATATCAGGTCTGATTGTTCTTCTCAATACAGGCCTAGTGAAAGAGGAAAACAAGCAACAGGTTTATTTGAACCTTTGAAAGGACCTCACAGCTATAAATAGACAAAAGAAAAAGCTGGTACGGTTGAGAAAACAAAGAGCCCGGTGTGAAGACAGTTGGAGACAGTAGTGTTTTTGTCCTAAATATAGGTCACTGCAGACAGATGCCACTTTTTAAGTACTTTATACTCACTGTGTACTGTTGCTATGCAACTAATCTGCGTGATACTGGAGGATTTCAGTTGAAAACTGAGGTTTCTATGCCCCCTGGTGGTGAACATTGTCTTTTGGTGAGATTTTAGTTTGCCTTTTAGTTAAAAACAATAGGTCTAACTCAAAATAAATAAATAAATAAATAAATAAATAAATAAATGGAACTCCCCACTATAAGAAAACTAAGGACAGCTGGTATATATTAATATAAAGAATACAAAGTTTGACTCAGCTGACAAAACTGAGCGATGCTTTTCTGATAGGCCTAACTGTTCGATTCAACTTGGTCACTGTTACAGGGCAAGAGGGTGCAGTTTTGTAAATGTAATTATTTGTAAATTGAAATGTAAGGTAAGCAAGGTATAGAAAAATAAGAAATAGCGCCCTCGTATGGAAGGATGTTATTTAGACGTCTATACTCCATTATAAGTTTAGATGAGCTATTTCATTAAAATATTTTCAGATAAATGTAAATTGGAATGATATAAGGGAAATTCTTGTAATAAACACGTACACGTAACTACTACTACAACAACAACAACAACTAGTACTACTAAATAAACATACCATTATTTTTCAGCCAATTACTGGAGTGTCCAGAAGATGGCAGCATTTACTTTGTTCGTAAGTCCATGTTTTCTGTGCAAATACCGTTGATATTTAACATACGTTATTATCCTATATGAATAGTGTATGAATGTGAAGTGTGTGTGATATTGGAGAGGTTATTGTGGCAGAACGGAGGCCACATCGCTGTTAATGAACTCCAAAGTCATGTTGGCCTGTGTCCAAAAATGTGCTGTCTCAAAAATGTGTTTGTTTCTTTATTTACATTGTGGAGTTGCATTAATGATAACAGACCTGTGGGAGGTAGAATACACATTTGTTGGCTGGATGCAATATGACACAGAACAGAAAAGGACAACAACAAATCATTTTCATGTGAGCTGTCAAACAAGTTTTGGCGCCAATGACATTACTTCAGTTTATAGTGGGAGAAGAATCTACAAAGTATACAATACATTATACCTTTTAGTAATTCATGTTAGCATCAATGCCAAGACAAACTGTGTGCTTATAATATTTTCACAAACTGTAAATTGCAAATATTTACACATTTATTTCACATTGTTGCTCAAAAGCATCTTCAGTGTCTTTTTGGTGTTCAAAGATGTGGATTAAAATAAGTCGGCTGAACAAAACCAGTGGACAGAAAGGGGTGCAAGAGCCCTCCTGTGGACGTGAGTGGGACTGCAGCCGTAGAGTGGAAGACCACGTTTCCGGAGCTGAAGTTTGGAAAGGTCTGATGGAAGTTATTTGGGCTTGGACTGACGTTTATCACAGTGTTACCTGATGTCTGTAAAGTGCTGTCTGCTCCAGGGTTTTGCTTTTTCCACTTTGTTCTCCGGTTTTGGAACCAGATTTTGACCTGGGTTTCAGTGAGGCTGAGGGACAAGGCCAGGTTGAGTCTCTCGCAAACAGAAAGGTAACGCGTGGTACGAAATTTGTTCTCCAAAGCGACCAGTTGCTCGTACGTGAACGCAGTCCTAGCACGGCGAGGTTTGGCACATGTGGAATCGTGGCGGCGGCGTTTGTGAGGGGAGTGGTCCGGAGTGGCGGAGGAGGAGAGAGAGGTACGGTCTGTGTCCTCTTGGTCCACGCTGAGACAGGGCTCTGGTTCAGGGGGAGGAGAGGAGAGCAGCTGAGGGGTTTGTGATGGAGAGAAGAGCTCTTCCTCTGCAGCGTCGTCATCCTCTGTGAAGAGAATGAGTGGAAAATTGAGAATAAAGTTTAGATTAAAAATCTTACTATTTATAATGGCATTAGAAATTACATTGCACTTCATACAAGACCAAAATAAAAAGTAACCAATCACAATATACTGAAGCTTCAAGTTATTATAATTTTAGTTTAGTTTAGTTTTGTTTACTTTATTTGGGCGCGTTTGCATTTTGTTTACATTACATGCATATGTTAGATAGAAGCATACATCGCCCAAAAGCAGTACGCTGAAGCAATTACTCATGAGCACCTACATAGTCTAAAGGTACACCATGTAACTTTTGTGGTAGAGGGTCCATCACCGTGTTGATGTTTTTGTTTTGCCTTGAATGTTCCACAGTATGACATCAAACATATCTGTCTCCATGGAGACAAGCAGGCTTCAGAAAAGTTACCTAGTGCACCTTAAATAGCTAAAACAGATAATCACATTGACTGTACGGTGCTGACATGACAATTCTAAGCTGTGGCTCCAAAAAGCACATTGTAAATAGGCCTGTCACGATAATTACTATATCGATTTATCATTCAATATATAAAAGCTAGAACAATATATTTTTGGGCTCAATATTCATTGTTTGTACATTGTCTTTGAAATAATGGGACATTTTTGGTAACTTTTTTGGCTATATAATAACATTTAAGCCGTAAAAGGTTGACTTAATAAGTTTTATGTCTCATTACAGGTGCAAACTAAGTAGGCTACTAAAGTGTGTCATTCTGCTGTTTATTTGTTGCAGCTCGGGGGTTTTCCAGTGATATTGTACATTTAGAATAGTTTTTGTGGTTTTAATCTGCTCTTGGGTTTTTGTATCTGTGGCATACGTACATTTCAGTATTATCGTTTATCATCTATATTTAGCCTAGATCAGCAATGTCACACTTTGTAATCAGGCCTAATTGTAAAAGCTAAAATGTTAAATTACAGGCCTATAGCTGTTTTAATAGAGCGGTATGCCTACTCTAGCTGGCTGCACTGTTAAAAACGAGTAGGAAAAAACTGAATATTTTAGTTTTATGAGGCGGAAAATGCCATCGTTGATTTGGTTGGCCGTGGTGTTGAAAGAACAGCTCCATTCGTGCGTAAAACGTCGTCTACTTATAGTGTGACAGAGCACTTTTCATTGGCTGATGTAGGCCCAGAATCAGTTCAAATAGCCTTCCTATGAGGAGCAAGTTGTCCCTTCATCCATTCCTGTTTAAGAGTGTATTTAAAGGCCTGGGGGTCATCCAAACAGAACGGAGAGGTGCAGCCTGGTCACTAATCCTTAAATAATTTATAACGCCCACAGCGCGTCTCAAAATGTCATGTTGCGGAAAGAAATCCCGTCTAAATCCCGCCTCGCCCCCTCAGCCGTGGCGTGCTAATGGAGTTTCATATTTGCGCGCGGATCGATAAATGTCATCTATTTAAAGGGAAGTTTGAATCGAGCGATATTTGGGATCAGACATGGAAGGGGTGTGAAGTTTGTACCTGCAAGGTGCTGGAGGGAGATATGCAGGATGCGGTAATGGGATATCGATCAAAGCCTGCGCGGGGCATCCTCAATGGGACGATTTAAACAATTATCTAGGCCGCCTGTCCCTCTGCCAATCACACACTGGGGCTTTGGGAGCAAGCCTTTGTGGAAACGCAGCTCTTAAAATGAGAGGAAGGTCACTCACAGATGACAGCAGTTTGATAGAAAACGTCAAAGTGAAGCGTTTTTCTTTACTCTGTCCAAAAAGTTTAGTGTAGCTATAAAGGTGAGTTTGTTTGGCCGTAGAAGCAAAATGAATGTCCAATAGAGCTAATCAAACTTTGCCTAAGAAACTGGAACTAAACCCAGAACTTAACCAAGACTAGACCAGGACTAAACCAGGTGCGTGCCCACGAAGTTCTTCTATATTGTGGTAGATTACATTTTTGAGTTTCACAAATTAATATTTATATAAAAAAAAATACAAGCAAACTAAGGCACTGTATTATTGCGGACGGATACGTAGGTACTGGCGATAGTAACAGGTGCCGTATGTTTGCAATAGTTTGTTGTTGTTTTTCTTTGTTGTTTTCTCTCTCTCTCTCTAGTAAGCTATAACTCACAAACCTATCGTTTTACCTCATTTTACCTTCTGATGTTTAGCTCAACTTAAGTATGTAAACAATTAAATTAAATAAACGTATCCTCCTATTTACCTTCCTGCGCTCCCTCCGCGCCACTTTCATTTGCACTTGTCACCGCGCTGTCTCCCTCCGCCGCAGGAAACGTCTCCTCGGCGCCGCAAAAAATCCTCTTACTGTTAAACTTGTTTGGGTCCAAGATGTCCAAGATGGAGAAAGAAATCTTGTTGTGCGTCGTTGTCATCTTCACCTCGTGTGTGAGTCCAGCATAGTTCATTCACACACAGTTCGGGACACTTTTCGATCAGATAAAACTCGTCATATCGTTTCTCTTTATAGGCTCAGGTGGTCTGCGGCGGTGGTCCCTGGTTAACGCTGCGCTCCTCGCGTCTGTGCCGGTGTGGTGTGGGTGGGTGAGGCGCATCCAGCCCACTTTTTAAAGCCCCTGTACCCCCGTAAGTCTTTTCAGCCAGACACGTGACACAAACACTATTAGCGTTTCACACGACCTCCTAATGGGCACAAAGCTTTCGTCGATAATCACCCATATCATTAAATTCAATAAGCCTCGACCTGAGCGTAAATTGTGCACAGATGGTACTTGGGCTATATTAGATGTTGTCCTGTCTCAAAAATTAAACTTAAAATGTGCAGTAGTGTATCCCTCAAAGCACTGGAAACAGAACGAACAAAAATTACATAGACACACAAAACCCTGCCTTTCAAGTATCTATTTATTGCTATAAAAACAATGCTAAACTTTAAAGTTGCATTTTGTCCATTCAGTAAACTGATATGTAAACAGATGAGACAGATAAGGCTTGAAGCAACATTACTTATATTTCGTTATCATTTTAAACAGATTAAATTCAAAGTATTCCATATAGTAGATACGCAGAGTCAGTAATACATATTATTAGAGTGTAACATTGTAATATGAGTATACATTAGACACTGCCATAGAAGCTCAGTTGCAGTTGTGGGTTTTGTATTATTATGTTGCAGTAAGTTGCACTTATAGTTTATATTAATGGGCAATAACATGCTGTGACGACCGTGCTGAGAAGTAACTGAGTACATGTACCGAGAATACGTATTCAGAACACAATTTTTGTAACTACCTACAGTTACTCTTTCACTTGGTAGTATTCAGAATAGAGTTACTTTTCTAAAATCAGAGGAATGCATTTAGGTATTTGATCACACAGGCTTCAAACTGCACAATGTTTTACATTTTCCTTTTTTAATTTTTTATGGAAATTCATAACAAACGGTGAAACAAACATAAAGCTCTTTTATCCCTATGCTGTGCTTTTACTCTATAATTTAAATGAGATGTAAAAGTATTCAGAGTATTCACAATACAGTAATCTGATTCCACCATGTATTGGAATCTGTTACCAAATACATTTTAATTCAGTATTTTGCAATGAAAAACATTTTCAAAGTATTCTTCCCAACATGATGACATAGCAATGACAGCTCAAAAAAGCAGTACAAAATGTCAAATAGAAATAGGTTTTTTTTGCTAATATAATTCTAACTACAAGAATGATGTATATACTTGCAAAGTACCTCGAAAACTGTATTATTAGACTAAATTTATTCTTTTCAATCTAAAACAGCATTGCAAGTAGTTATTGAACACAACTGATTGTTTTCTCACCTAAAGCTGATAGTTTGATATTCACAATCAATGAGCTCCCTGGTCTTTAGCCATTAGCATTCAATACCAAGTGACACAGGCTTGTTTAAACCCTGATGCCCGCTGATGGCTCAAATGGTGAAACCAGCACAGGATCAATATTCCCAGCAGGTGTCCAATACAGATAAAGCGTGATGGCTACAGTTAGACAGACAGCCTTTTGGAGAAAGGGAAGCCACACCAGTAACAGAGCTGACTGAAGCTCCCTGACAGTCTTTTGACCTTGTAATAAGTATCTCCAAGCAAAGTGGGCTCTCCTTTAATATACTATGGGCTTGGATGGCTAAAGAAAAGTGGTTAATGATACAGTAGTATTGAAAATCAGAAACTAATCAAGCTGGTATTGAAACTACGTACTCATTTGAGCAAGTATCAATAGTAAAAAAGTCACATTCACAGGACAGAATTGAACCTTTCCTGAATAGCTTTAGAATGATCTTGAGTTGTATGTGAACAAATATAAGAGGACATAGGCCACTATGGCACAATAGCACATATGACCACTATGGAACCTTCCTGAATGACTGAGGGATTACACAGATATAAGGCAACATGGTAATATAAAAGTAAGTACTCTGATTTAATTTTGAAAATCACATGCATTTTTCTAACAAAAGAGTGTTTTTTATTATTATTGTGGTATCAGAATCTGTATTCAGTATTGAATCTATTCTTTACTTAAGTATTTACATATTTTATGGTTGAAGCCTGTGAGGTTTACTATGTTTATTTATGCATCCAGACAGTAGTTATGCGTAGTATTGGAGCAGATTTGAGCCCCTTTTCTTCGGACAATTTCCTGTGTCACTTGTATGGTGTTTAGTCTGCTTTGAGGAGCCTCCATGGTCTAGTTCTGTGTGTGTTGCGTAGTAGTCAAACATTAGTCAAAGCCACCCCTACTGGGAGTCTGCATGTTCCCCATTTGCATATGTATAGTCTACATTTGAATAGGGCCTGTTGGACACTGAAGGTTTTACAACTTCCTATGAGAAAGCCCAGTGGCCAGACATCTGCTTACGTGGGGCAGCCTTGAGGACAAAGACGCCCTCAGGTTAGACTCTAGAGAGCGGGAACTGCATTGGAGTCAGTGTGGACCTCACCAGGGCAGTGCAGAGGAGGAGTAGCCCACATCGGGACTCCGCAGGGGGGCTAAGGAGACACACTTCCACCCTGGACCCCCCTCCTGGGTCCATAAAGTCATTACATGGCGGGGAGGCTGCCCCAGGTCTGCTAAACGTCACATCATTTGTCTAATGGCAGGAGTGGTATTATGAGGTGCGCTTCTGTTGTGTGCTCTACAGGCCTCCACTGTCTCCATATCCAACCTGTAAAGAGGGCACACAAAGGAGCAGCAAGACACTGGTCAGACATTAAGAGCCTGTTAGATGCTTCATGGTAAATTCCTAAGCCTTGTATCTCCATTAAGTACGTAGCAACAAGTAAACATAATCTGTGATCACACAACATCCTGAATTTAATCACTGTAATAAACTGTTTAGAAAAGAGTCTAAAAGTCCTGCAGAAATACCAGAACTGTAAAGAACTATAAGAACTGTAAAGTGTGTGTGTTCTTCAAAACAAATAGCTATTACTCTTTAAGTTTAACTTTTTAAAGAAACTATATTATGCAAACTGTTTGGAAATAATAATTTCTTACATCATACTTTTACTTTATCCAAATTCTATTTTACTGCATTTGGAAATGTCAGACTTCGTGTTATTTTACATTCCTATAGTGCTTAGTGAGACGGAGACTTATTTGGGGGTGATATAATTGTATAAAATTCTACTTTTATAATTATTTAATATTTGTTTGAGTTCAGGTCTAAAGTAAGACAAGATGTAGACTTCATTATTCTCTTCCAAGGAGATAAGCAGTGTGTTTGTTTAACACAGTTGAACAATTTGAGCAAAGACTTTTGTTTCTTTGATAAAGTGGTTCACTTTATAACTGCCGGTATACTTACTGCTGGTAAAGGGGAATTCTGAAAAGTTTTGTCTCTTCACTCAAACCCCATAATGAATAAATGCTAGATTGGGATGTTTAAAGTCATACCATGGAACATTCCAGGCAAAGCAATAACATCTCCATGGAGACAAGTACGTAGTGGATTCTCCACCATTTAATCTAAACAACTGCTTGTCTGTATTTAGTTCAAAACTTCATCTTAAAATGACTTAGATCTGTTCTTGTTCCAACAGTGGTGCTGCCAGACTAGTTCCGCTGAAACCTTGTGAGTGCTCGCCTGACTCCCTCTTTGACAACAAGGTCAGTGGCATTGCCCAGTAATTGTCCTAACGGCCCGTATACCTGTTGGGTGGAGGCGAGTAATGAGAGTTTTTCATTACAGGCGAGACGGGTGAGTGCGCCTGGCAGATGCTGACAGGCAGCAGATGTGTAAAGTTGGGGGTGATTTGTAAAGGGGTCAAACTGCATCACGGAGGAGATGGAGGGCAGAGTGGGGCTGGTGCTGGAATTATGCTGAGGGACACTGTCAGTCACGGGGCGCCCCTGTCACCAGAGGTAAAGGTCAGTTCAAACGCCACCGGTGCACACATCCAACATGGACGCCAGTCAAGTCCAGTCTGGTTTGGGGGAGATAAAGATGTCTCGCGTGTGGTGAAACTGCGCATAGTTGAAGTGAAAGAAGTTTTGGAAAGTAGTTTTGCTTTCCTGGGTGGCTACATCTAATCACATCACATCTACACTACATACTGATTCGAGTTCTTGGTATTTTTTGTGCAATATGCCCTATCTAGTACATTCCCTCATCTCTTTCCACAACAGTTTAGGTTATGTCTTAGAACTCCTAAATATTTCCTGTGCTCTTATGTGAATGTGTACCTACCTGTAAACACCGATAAGGTCTAAACTGAAGTAGAATTTCATGGCTTATAATATGCTCACAGTCATTTTATGTACCATTTTGAAACTTAACTATCTCTCCAAAATTTCACCAAAACTGAGAAATAGTCGGGACATTGAAAAATTTGTACATTTTCAATACAATTATTTACCTGTTTAAAACTGAAAGTGAAATGACAGTAGAGAAATAGCTGATAAAGACTTGAGGAGAGCAGTAAACAGTACTAGAAGTTTCTGTAAAGAGCTAATGCACAGTGCATTTGTCCCTAACAGTTGGCTGTGTGTGAGGCCTCTGCACTCGCTCCACTGTCACTCAGCCTGAGCATTGATTATCCATTGTTCTGAGAAGGTCACATCATAATTCATTAACAACAATTAGTCCCCCAGTGCCACCTGCACTCCTTCTCTCGATTGCCCTGTGAAATTACGAGCTACCATCACGGCTCATACGTGCAACAATGAAGATGTATTCGCAATGTAAAGGCAAGAGCTATTAGTTACATTATTTAAATGGATCCGTTTAAGCCAGGGAAGCTGTCTTTATGAAGGGCAATTAGGCACTAACCGTAATTGATAATTCATGCTAATTACAATTAGGAAATATAAATAGTGAGTGTAGGATTAATCCTGATTGTGGTGAGTGGGAGCGGTGTGTGTGCGGGCTGTGAGCTGTGATGGAAGCCAATGGATTATGCCCCATTCATCTCCATCAGTGCACAAACAGATTGTGTTTGTCCCTTTATATTTCTCCATTGACCGTTATCTCTTGTTTTGTTTCTGTGCCCTTGCCAAATTGTCCATGAGCTTCAGTTAGTCTGGTTCAAAAGTATAAAGTGGCTCTGCTGTATAAGCTGCTTAAATTACTTCATGAGACCAGTAGGATAAATTCGAACACATAAAATTTTTTTAGAACTATATGGTCTATACATATACGATAAATGTTAAATTATATGTTTGTAATATTTAGTAAAGGTGCACACTTATCACAAATTGGTAATTGATAACAAATAATAAATCCATACATAAATACAAACCTAAAGATTAGTCCAAATAAAGACAACTTATTTATTCATTGTCATTTAATGGGATATTTTCATTAGTAAACACCTAAAGAGCACAGACCACTGCCAAGGCATAAACCTTCTGAGATCTGTGATCCTATGTATTTTTTATTTTGTTGCCACTATATAGAAATATACTTCATTCTAATCTATTCCCTTTGACAAAGCCTGATGCTGTTATAATTTCCCATTTAATCTGTAATACGAACCACCCTCCATGAGGTCACCTTATCTGACCCCAGGACCAGGGTGATGAAGACACTTGCTCTGACCTAGTACAAACCCACTGGACAGACAGGACCAGACTATTTTATACCTGAGGAGGTGCTCTTCTCCTACTCTGATAAGTGCTTGGACCTGTAAGGGAGCAGCGGCCTAAGTGGAGACAGCAGTGTGATTTCAATACAAATGCTGCGCTGTCTTAGCTGAGCAAACAAACATACAGGGTGATCAGAGGGGCCCAGCGGAGGCCGAGAGGAGGCTCAGGCTGTGTGTTGACTCAGATGGGCCTTTATTGCTTTATTCTTGTGGGATTTGAATTAATCATGGGTCTATTCATGAGCGCCTCTGTGTTTGTTTGCACCTAAATGGGTGATTTGAGGATGTAAAGCTGAATGTCAAGCTGTACGACTGCCCTGTGATATATGACCAACAGTCTGCATCCAGTGTGTATTGGAGAATTGTGTGATGTATTTCAAATGTAGTCTAATATATTTGATAACTTTGAAACCTTATTGTGTTGAAGTAAACCTTGCCCCGTTACAGTTCTAGTATTGGTCAGATAGGGCCCTGTCTGTTTGGCCCCGCTGCTGGCAGTGTACTGCTGTAATTGCTACAGTGAGAGCTGGATCAGTGAAGCCACTCTAATCAATAAAGTCTTCATCAGCCATTTCCCCTGATGATTCTCCCTCATTTCTCCATTAATTGTTCTTTTCATCAAACATGGTGCCGTGAGCGTGTTTGTGTTCCTAGGGGCAGCAGCCTCAGTGACTCTCAGAGGACCACAGCTAACCGCTGATTGTCAGAGCAGCTGCCAAAAAAGGAAGGAAAACTGGCTCCCAGTTTGATGTGACCTGAGTAGACCAGGATAACTGTGGATGGAGACGTGAGCTGCCCCACAGCTCACCCTCTGCTGGCACTGAGAGCATTAACTCCCTCAGGTGAAGACTTATTTACCACTCAGTCCCAGTGGGACAGGTAAGTGCAGTTTAAAGTAAACACACACTCCAACCCCCATAACATCCTCACCTTGTGCAAAGACAGAAATTGCACATCATTAGTCTCCTGGCATAATCACCCAAGTCGTTTGTCAAGGTTTTCATAAAAATAGAAAAATAAACTGCTTTAGTCAAGAGGATGACTTTGGAGTTTGGAGAATAGAATGAAACAAAACTCAATTTGGCCATAAATGACTTGAACAGCAATATTTTATAAATGTTCAACACAAAAGACAAAAATTTAAAACTGAAAATGCCAGAATTTCTGCTAAATGTGTTTCAGTTTCCTATGGGTTTTCCTATATGCCTCTGGTCACATTGTCGACGTCTTACTTAGTCGACCAAAACTTTTATTGATCAATTAGATGTATGCTTATTCAACCAGTAAATTATGGGTTTAATCTGGCTTTTCACATCTAAATAAATTGTCAACTTCTACTTCTTGTATGTATTGTTGTTATCCAGTGAGCTCCTGAAAGCTTGTGGTCTTATGGGCACAGTCTGAGGCAGTTATAAACATAGAGATTCTAGTCTTAAGAGTTTCTAGTTTTAAGAGCACCTTGCACCCTTTTGCCTTATCACTGCATATGCTTGAATACAGCCTTAAGTAAGTCTATTAATCAATCTTTTGAGTTTTGCTAAGACCAAACTGCAATTAAAATTATCTGTTAAGTCTTGCCAAGACCTCATTTATTTTGAAGATGTGGTGCAGAATAGAGACAGCAGTGTCAGTGAATGGTCCGAGCCTTTTTAAAAAATCAATTAGATTTCAACAAATTTAATCGAGAAACTATATTAAAGATAAAATCTGATGGCAAAGGTATGAATACGGTGCTGCGTATGAATACAGCAATGACAAATCTCTTTTTTCCAGTCTTCTATTACACATTTATATTTTGATATATGAGCGCTTATGGGTTGTTGACTTACTGGGCTTTATTGAGAAAATTAGATTTGAGTTGTCTAACAGCCGGGCCACTCATCTCCTCAGTAAACTGCCATAGATCGCGCCGTCGTAGCTGTTATCGACATATCCCATTACCGAAGGCCTCACGTTTTACAACCATTTCCATAAATTCAGCGTAGGGACGATGGCACTCTCTGCGGGCCTGATAGAAAGAGCTCCTCAGGGCTGCAGTTTGACGCCTCAGTGCCCCCCGAACACCTAGATTAAGCCCATCTTGTGATCAGCAATGGTTCAGGCGTCAGAGAGAGAGGATGCCATATTGAATGGGTTTGTACATGGTGTGAGCTGGAGTTCAGGTCAGCCAGTATTTACAGCTCAATCACTTAACAGGGAGGGGTGGGGGGTGCCTCTCTATTAGGCTGCTATCTATCCCACAGCCTGACAGAGCAGCAGAGGGCCCAGAGCGGAGATTAGAGCCCTGATAACGCCCCCAAGAGACTATTGTCTTCACAATAAGAGTAAAATACATTATTCAATACCATTATGAATTTGATGTAACACATATAGGTGTTCTTTATAAGAAATTAGCTGAGATTCATTCTTAACAAAAGGAATAGTACAATAAGAAATAATCTATTGACTAAGTAAGTAGAAGCGAAGACATTAAACTGTTTTTCTATTAATTTAATTTTTTTTAATTTACAAATATATTTTTAAATGTAAACAAATAGTGATGTAATCGTTAATCCTGACATGGCACTGGATATAAAGTTTTGGAGTGCACAAACCGCTCAGGTCTTCATTTGAACAAACCCTTCGACAGAGACAGTCTACTTTCACTCGAGCTCGTACAAACACTGACTTTTGCAATGTCTGCATCAGTTTCTTCAACCGGTACCTGCTCTCCAGCAGGGGGTGCCCCCCGTACACTGGGGAACTACACCATTCTGAAGTTTCTTGAGGAAGGAGCGTATGGACAAGTGGCCAAATGCTCCAACACCGAAACCAAAGAAGTGGTGGCAGTCAAAATGTTTGAAGACGATTATGCGATGCAAGTGGAGCTGGACATCATCCAGCATCTGGGGCACATTGACCCAGACGTGGTGAATATCGTCAAATATATTGAGCACTTCTCGTGTGAAGAGTACCACTGCATCGTTTATGAGATACTGGACTGCAGCATCCTGGACCTCTTCACGGACCGCCCTGGAACTTTTTCACCGAGTGAGCTACGGCCTGTTGCCCAGCAGCTCCTTGTAGCTTTTGAAGCTCTGAAGGAAGCTTGCATTTTTCATGGTGATCTGAAACCTGACAATATTATGTTGGTCAACCGCCAAGAGCAGCCATTTAAAGTAAAGTTGATCGACTTTGGCTGTGGAGGCCGTTTCTCTGACCTGGAACAGGGCATGGATATAATGTGTGATGGATATCGTGCTCCTGAGGTGGTCCTGGGTGCTCCCCTGTCCGAGGCCCTGGAGATGTGGAGCCTGGGCTGTTGCCTGGGAGAGGGCCTATTAGGCTGCCAGCTGTTCTCCAACATATCCAACTATGACCACCTGAGGACCATCATCCATCTCCTTGGGCAGCCCAGTGATGAGATGCTGCAGAAAAGTGTCTATGCTGATAAATACTTTCTCCAGACAAGCTGCCAGTGGAGATTCAAGAGCCCAATTGAATACCAGGCCACAAACTGGAAAAAGCCTGAGGTCTCTGTGTGTGAATTGGACCAGTTTTCAAATCTGAAGGAAGCCATAATGCTGCAGGGCAGGCTGATAACAAGGATGAAGATGCAGTCTTGGACCTGGAGGTTTTCTTTGATTTTGTTAAAAATCTTCTCCAGATTGACCCAGAGAAGAGGCTGACCGTCGGCCAAGCGCTGAGGCGCCCCTTCATAACCATGGAGCACTTGATCAACAGTGACAGTGAATATGTCCAAGGTGCCCATGATCTAGTGGCTAACTCACAAGACCTCCACACCTGCTCCTGTGGAAAATACAACGGAAGAAGATTCAGAACAGGACCCACTGTCCTCTGGAACTTTACTCAAGAGGCCAGGGTCTTCTCTGGCCTTTGAAGATGTGAGCTCTCCTCCTGAGGATCATCACAACATGTCTTCTAAACATAAGGAGCCTGAAGAACCTGACTGGACCTACAGCCCTTTGATTGAGACTAACGAAGACTCCTTCATGGCTCATAATCATGTCTCCTTCATCATTCAGCCTGTAGAGGAGAATAACCAGTGCATGGACACAAACATCCCTGACCCTGATCAGCTCAGAGACAAAGAGCCCATCCTGTTCTGGTTTGAGATGGACCAAAGTGATGAGGACAGCTCCAGTGTGAATGAGGAGCATATGGATGGACCTGGACAGGCTGAGATCACTGGTGACTCTTCAGAAGATCTCAAGGCTGATGCTGCAGAAAATATTGTGGGCAAGAGCGCCTCCTTCTGGTCAGTCATGAAGAAAAGGTTTGGTGGTGGAATGGCCCGTTTATATTGAACTATGACCCGTGTGCGCTGTTGCTGTGCCTCCAGGAGGCGCTAAAGGCACCACTGCAAACTCAAATAAACAGTAGTTCATTAGCATTCAAATATGTTCATGTATTTGTTTTTCATACTGTAATTAGTTGTGTGGGAAATTGAGACTATTACATACAAGTTTTACATGGATGTACATATTGAATATCAGGGCTTGGACCATAAACACTATTCAGATATGAGGTCATACCTCAAATACTCATCACATAGCCTATACTAATGTAATTAGCATGTAATTTTTTAATTAATATAAAAAATATAGTACTGTTATAACAGTTAATCCTTCCGGCCTATAAACTGTTTCATCAGCCTATCCTTCCTTCCTGTCTATTGATGGTATTCAGCTCATAATGATGGCAGTGATTAGGTAATGCATAAAACTAATATAAAATGTATTTTATGTAGCTAAAATAGTATAGTACTAGGGGTCTCAGCTTGTAAGGAACCTATAGCACTTCACTCCCCTCCAAGTAGCTCCCAAAAGGACTTAGGAGCTATATACATGATGTTCAACACTGAAAAAATACAAGGAGTCAAATTGAAGATAATTTAAAATATAAATGTCAATAGTTGAGTACAGCATAAGTCTTGTCTCATCCATGCAAGTTTGAGTATTTTAGCAGTCACTTTCGGGCCCTATTCAGATCTTCCTTATGGTTAGCTGTAGATTCTATGCAATGCTCAGCCCACAAACCTACGTCATTTGTGCTCCTACATGACTATTCACCATAAATATACCAATACATGATGCAAAACTGTACACAGCAACTTGACAAACCTGATGCGATGTGGAGTAGTTTCAGAGTGATTTAATGTGGGGAATGGAGACCCTGAGCGCCTACTTCACTTACAAGTGGTCTACGGGTCTACTTCACTTATGAATGTAACAAAAAAGAAAACGTTGTGCCATTTCACAGTTAGAAGTGTTGGAGTTTGTGTGTCAGAAGAGGGAGCTGTAGCCTCAGGTAGGTTCCCTTCACACAAAACTACAGGAATGTGACTCTGGATTTTTACTAATATATCCACAAAATGTAATAGATTCCATTGACATATATATGTATGTATGTGTGTGTGTGTGTGTGTGTGTGCGCGCGTGTGTGTGTGTGTGTGTGTGTGTGTATATATATATGTTGGTGGAGGACATTGCAATACCAAGCGATGGTAATATCAGGAAAAAGGAACACGAGAAACTAGAGAAATACCAGGGGCCCAGTGAAGAGCTGGAGAAGGCCTGGTGATCGGAGCACTTGAGGCTGTAACCCTTAAACTGGAGGAGTGGTTACAGCAGATCCCAGGAAAAACATCAGAAGATCTTAGTCCAGAAAAGTGCAGTACTAGGAACAGAAAAGATACTGCGCAGAACTCTCAAGCTAACAGGCCTCTGGTAGAGGGCCCGAGCTGAATCAAGGTGAGAAAGACCAACCACCGTGGAAGGTGAGGAACACTTTTTAAATTTTAAACTTACTACCTACATGCACACTTAATAAAAAAAAAATATATATAATTTTGCTTACATATTAGATATAAAATCTAATATGTATATTGTGTAATATAATACATCTTTAAGTTTTGGGTAATACTCTGGTATCTTCCTGGACATAAGACAGAAGTGCTGCATATGGCTGATCTGAAGCCAGACGCTGCCATCTGGTGGCCTTGTGCGTTAATGAGGTGCTGTGAACAATGCTGGCTGAGACCAGGGAGGGAGTTTTCCACTAACACTCCACTTTTTATGATGTGCTTTATTTTACTGGTCACCATATTAAGCCTGTACGCACTGTAATACTTCTATTAAACTTTTAAAGTAGTGATATTCTAAAGTAGTGATATTCCACTGCCCTGTGAAGGCCTTAGGCTGGGCACATGCTGTAGTTAGTTAGTCTTCCTCTGTTGAATCACTGGCAGCACACTGTGTTCCTTGAAGTCAAGGTGTTGTGCAAGAGTGTGTGAAATGATTTCTGGCCCAGCTATCAGAAGAGGAGTCTATGATGGACAGGTCATCATAGGGTCACTAAAGTTAAAGAGCTATCCAGCTGTCAGTGTGTTTACCTAACATTAAGGCTAATATTGTGTGTGAGTGCTGGGAGTAGTTAGAGGAAGGTTAACTACCATTTTACCCACACACTAGTGCCATTGTGCAGTCAGGGCCTGATCGATTTGTTCCCATGAAGGCTGTGCTCAGGTTCAAAGCCACAAGGAGCAGAGGAGTGTCTGTGCTGGACAGCTGCCTGTCCCCCCACACTGGTGAATACTCATCACTTGGCTTATTGGGTTGGTTATGGCTTCTCAGGTTTCATGGATGTACAAGGGAGACATTGGCCTTTGAATAGGGCTAACTGAGGGCATTCCTGGAACCGAACATTAAACAAATATATGGGCACTATATTTCAGCGTGACATTGTTCTGCCTCTGAAGTGTCTGCAGCTCTGCCATTGTGCCTCTTGTTTTCCATGTACAACTCCACTCTCTGATTAGCAGGAAATTATCCAGCCTGTTGTGTTTTACTTCTCCACATGCAGAAACTATCAACAGCTCCCATTACACTGGCATTACAAGCAAATGTTGTAACCATGCTGCAAACTAGAGGTAAATCTATGGAGGATTATTTAGAGTTTCATCTGATACATTGAGGCTTATGGAGCTTTAGGCTGGACTAAAATCTGGTATCTATGTCAGCATGAGTGAAAGCCCCCTGTGTGAGAGAATAAAACCCTCACATGTATTTTCATATCTTGTATTATACAACTGTTTTTCCCATTAGAGTGACAAACATCTTTAACATGTTACACAAAAGTAGGCAATTCTTCAGCATTCCTGCCTTGTATGGAAACATTCAAAGCTCACATTGCTACACAAGATCGACCTCAAAGTAAGTGCAACACAGATGGGTAACATGAAGTCTGTATTTACTAAATCAGTGCTTTTAATAAATCTTAGACATCCACTCTGTACTCAGTCTTGTCATCTTTAGTGCTATTGACAGAAGTAACCTGAAGGTAAATCAGTTCTGTTCTGTGAATTAGAACAAATGCACACTTCTGATGTTTCATAAAGTGGTGCATGCATGTCTCTAGGGCCTTTGTTATAATTTGTTTCTCAGATTTAACTGTAAACACACTAAACATTCTGTGGACCTTTCACTTCTAATTGGACAAAGATGACCCCAATTCAAATAGAACCCTTTGAAACTGTCAGATTTCAGTTACTCTTATGTGTGGTATTATATCTATGTTTTTGATAACCTTTAAGATTAAAGCACTTGCCTTAATCTTGCAATTAGAAAGTCTGGATGTTCAAGTTGTGGTTCGAGGTCTGGTTTGTGCAGTTAACCACTTTGAAAACAACATTCTTAAAAATGACTTCTGTTTTCTTAGCTGTGTCTTCCAAATATGGTTAGGTTTTGGGTCACTTGCCCACTGTTTGTGTTAGATTGTTGAATATCTATTAGTCACTGGCACAAATCCAATGAAAATACATTAGACAAAGAAAGAAGTGAGCGTTATCCATTTTGTTGTCTAAAATGTTACCTAGCCACATTCTCGTACTCATATATATACTCATTTGCATGTCCATTTACATAACACTATCACAATATCTTGTTTTATCAGTCTCACCTTTGTATGACTCTACATACAAAAAGACACTAATCTGCACTATTATATTTCAGTGAAAGAATGCAGGCTCTTTTTGATCATCTTCACTCTCCCTGAATTGTTTTGTGTTTTGGTTGGCGGTTGCCCAAATGCTGATGTAGAGATCAGATGACAATCCCTATCAATAAAAGCCTGCTCAGCTCCTTTGTCTATGCAGATACAGGTTTACCTCTAAAATGACAGGCCTTCTTTAGCTGTAGTAAACACAGACAGGGAGGCAGGAAGTGGAGACGTGACATTTCTCTCCTGATGGCAGTTATGGGGGTGTGTCAGCAAATGCTAGAAACACTCTTAACGTATTTCAATTGTAGTAGGATTCCCATACTCTTATAGAAAATTAAGTATACAGTTACACATCCGGAACATGGTGCCGTCGCAAGGCTGTACATGTCAAGTCTTTGTTCTAAAGCAGGAGAAAAACTGTTCTCAAAGGGAGTTCAGTCAAGGTCCTGGTTTCATATCTGTTGGTGCACACGGTCTCAGAATAATCCAGCTAAATTGAACTACACCTAAATACTAGAAGGGATTGCTGTGTCCGGACCACAACAAGGATGACTTAGCCAACCAAAGTACAAACATTGTTTTCGTAAATTTAAATTACAGGTGTCATGAATGCCACCTAGTAGTAAAAGCCTCCATTCAGTAAAAGGTACAGTACGTAGCCTGTAGTTTAAAGAAAAAGCATTACAGTCACAGCTGAACCTGCATTGCCAGTGCCTTAACATGCAGAGAGACTACACCTACACGTTTTTCTCAGTATATGGAAAGGCCATGTCTCATGTAAATCTGCAGAATTCACCCAGAGGCTACACTTGCACTGATTAACGACTGGCTGCAGGTTCTGGGGTTTAGGTAGTGATCCTTTTAGGTTTAAACTGGATTTCAGCATAGAAACTGGTGACCCAAAATGAGAGACTCATGTGAGGCACATTCTGCTTTCTCATTTTATAATCATCTTGAGAACCAAAACACCAAATTACAACCTAAACAACGTGGCCATCATGTCTGACTCTAGTATTTTTTGTAATTAAATGAAAATCTTACTTACAGTTTCTTTATGGTGTTGATTTGACACCTTGTAGCTGGTTTAAGAATATCACAAGAAATAATAATTATTATTATAGAAGTAATACATCACCAATTCGCCAATTAGTTTTTGAGTGAACATGCTGCTAACCAACCAACATACTCGAATCAAAAGGGTTAAAACTGGGTCATACCATATGCCACTCCCTAGAAAACATACATTTCTTTGTTCAATTGTTTGTGCGTTTAGGATTATACTAAAGTGTCATCCTTCGTCAGCCTCTTTGTCAGAGACATAACTCACCCTGCTGACCCCTTGAGCCCTGGTCTATAAACACTCATTTTGAGTGGCCGTCGTGCTCCTCCTCCGGGCCGCAGACCTTGACTCACGCACCCCAGGGGCCACCCAAAGTGAATGGTGCACTCCCCACCCCCATTCCTACATGCCCGTGACCCCCCATAAGACCACAACAGGACACACATTCTTTCCTTTGTGCCAGGCTTTCATCCTTCTTTACCAGAAATAACCTGCAAGCGGCATTGTTCAGCTAGAAAACTTATTCTTTTTGTTGGAGATTTTTTGGGAGAAGAGAGTGGCATTTTAGAAATTGACATGGGCCTTATAGAGGCTGGTTAGTATTGATTTGAGACTTGAAAGTGTTCTGTGTGGTCATTCTTGGGGTAAAAATGAGACTGTTATCAACCTCCAAACTAACAGTGGTGCGACATTAGCATGCTAGTTGTTTGCTATGGCACGGTGGCTACCTTTTGTTCCCATAGAGATGGCAATTTCAGGGCTGAAATGATCCAAATGAATCTAGTGAAGGTGTTTGGAGTTTAAAAACGAAGTGGAGGACTTCTTGTATTACCACATGAAATCAAAGTGGAACAGCGTGTTTTCTGTTTGAGAGAAGAGCTCAGCCTAACACAGCCTTTGTGTGTTAAACATGTGTGAATGAAACACAACTCCATGTATGTTTGTGATGAGGAAACAACATTATAACATTTATCAAAAAATAGTGTAATATGGGCCCTTTAAGAATAACGGCAAACAGCTTAAAATTAACTAGTCCAAATTAAAAAAAAATAAGATGGTAGAAATCAGGTACCTTAAAGTTCATACACCATCACTACCCCTCTTAGCTATTCTGACAGTTGGTTTTAGTTTTATAGAACTGTCCTCACTTTTCAATGTGCCAGCAGATGTAGTCCTAGTGCTCTTTGCTGATCAATTTGTTGATACTCGCACACATGCTTTAAAGGTGCATTGTGTAACTTCATTTGAGTGTCCGTCAAATGCTTTTCTTCATGGAGCTTTGTCTGGAATGTTTCACAGTATGGTATTAAACCTTTCTATCTTCATGGAGACCAAACCAGAACAAGTTACTACTCAGATCTGCGAAGAGGCAACCCCGCTCAGTCAGAATGCCTCTCTTCTCTAGGTATTTTTGAGCTATGAAACTACCTGTAATTTAATACATGTAAAGTAGAGCTGTTTAATGTCATACTGTGGAACATTCCAGGCAGAGCAATGACATATCCATAGAAACAAGCAGGTGTTAGACCCCCAATTAAAAAGTTAAACAATGCACCTTTAAGTAAATACTCCACCTAAGCTCTACCTGCAATAACGGATACAAAGCCAACAAAAAAATGACTCACTTTACCCTTCAAATTCCAGTGAAACCTTTTGACAGATGACCTAACACATAGTTGAAATATCCCGCTCAAACATATCTAGTCATGATTTCCCAGGCAGTCCTTATGGAGCCAGGTACGCACCAGCTGGCAGTCCTGTTGACCCAGAGGCACCATTAACAGCAGCAGCCAGGCAGAGAGAGACAGGATCGGACAGGACAAGACACTGCGAGGTGTGGTGTGTTTATCTTTGAGTTAGGCTTCCTTCATTATACACGCACTTCCTGTATCACAGATAACCCCTCGGAATTGTGGTAAACATTTCCTTATTCATGCCTGCGAGCACATAGAAAATAGACGGGCTTTCAAAGGTGCACTCTTTCAGATGTAGGAACAGTTGCACTGTTTAAACAAATGAAAGGACAGGGTTAAAGAGTTTCAGTGTTACAAGGCAAACTCCCGTGAAGTAAGTCAACACAATGTACAGTATATGCATTCAGCACAAATGGCCATAAACAGTAAATGACTATAGGCTAATGTTCCAGTCTGTACAGTAGGTTCTTTGAGGCAATTCCTAATCAGTTAATTTGCTTTCTCTCCTTTATCAAACCACACTTAAGAACAGCCAATCTGTCTACAGCGAACAAGTCCCGCCAACTTAGTTCATAAATCCGATCATTATCAAGGATTGGACATATTATAATATATTGATACCCATGATGACAAATTAGTGCTGTTGTCATAGTGATTAACAATTTAAAACTAAATATATCTCTTGAATAGGAAAGTCCTCAAAATGAATACAGGAAACTGAGACATGAATACCTTTAAACATTTCAAACTTGATTTCGATACCAAGGAATAGACTCGATACTCAACACTGATTCTGATATCACAGTGAAAATATAAAATAGAACGGTGTTTTATGTTATCTCTCAGTTGTCCGGGTAGGTTCCATAGTGGTCCATGGGAGTGTACTAATGTGGTCTTATACTTGTTCTGATACAGCTCAAGGTCATTCTAAAGCTACTCAGGAAAGGTTCATTTCTGTCCTGTGAATGAGACTTTTTTTTTTCGATGTCTGCGCTAATGAGTATCTAGTTTTGATACTAGTTTTAGTATCGATCTATTTTTGATACTTTGACAACCCTAGTTAAATGTGCATTGAGAAACTTTTCTGGTGGAGGGTCCGTCAGATGCTTTTCTTCATGGAGATGTTATTGCTTTGTCTGGAATGTTTCACAGTATGGCATTAAACTTATCTTTCTTCATGGAGACCAAACCAGACCAAGTTACAGGTCAGATCTGTGAAGGGGCAACCTTGCTCACTGTCAGAATGCCTGTTTTTCTAGGTTTTAGGTATTTTTTAGCATTAAAGCCACCCGTAATTAAACAAACGTAGAGCTGTTTAATGTCATGTTGTGGAACATTCCAAGCAGAGCAATGACCACAGAAACAAACAGGTGATGGACCACCAACCAAAAAGTTACACATTTAATATAAATCATTATCATTAAAAATTATACCACACATAGCATTGGACAATGTTTCTGTTGTAGCTAAGATAAGGCATTTCCTCCATTCTTATGCGTTTCGCTACACTAGTCACTTTCAGTAGATCCCCACCACTCAAGAGCAGGAATAACAAACAAGACCCGAACCAGTCTAGCCATAACAACGTGCCCCTTGTGACAGCATGCTTTTCTGCTTCCACCAAATCAGCTTCAAGGACTATGTGTTCCTGATGGCTTTAATTTATATAAACTGTCTGGCAAATCCTTCCTTATTTAAGAGAAAGCTCTAGTGGAAAATTTAAAGTTTAGAATGCACTAAAGCAATTATTTTACTGCGGAATAATAAAGATGTCATTTATTTCTACCATTAGATTCTATCAAAAGTCTTTTTACTGACTCCTTGTGGCTGGAATTAGTATCACATTTTTAATGGTGGAGGCTATAAAATCCTGGAAATTCTAACCAATACAATAAATCGAAGAAATTATCCTGTTGCTGTGATGATTACAATTAGGTCTTTATATATATGTTTTAAAAAAAAGCATTGTACCATTTTCATTCTAGCAGATTAACAGACAACAACAGTACCTTCTTGATTTCCCTAATTAAAAAGTTATAAATAGTCTAGTTGTAAAAGTGCTAGCCAGCATTCCCTGTAATACTGAACTGAACTAATAGTGGAAAATCCCAGAGAGAGGCGTGCAGGCTGCAGCTGAACAGATTGGGGGCAGAAACACTATCCCGGTGTGTGGATGTGTGGAGCAGTCACAGAGGAGGCCGCTCACATCAAAAGTGGCTCTACCTGTTTACTCAGAGCCTCTTTGTGATGGCTCCATCTGTCCCCAAACAGATAAGTTTAACTGACCGTTGTGCACTGGGGAAGCTGCCTTTCAGGATCTCACAAAAGAAGGAAGAGTGGTGTTTGTTTTGCATGTCAAATCACTCCCTCAGTCAAACCCCGCGATTTCCATGTCAGCTCTGAATGCTTGTGCCCCGACTGTCGCTATACATTGGACACCTTCACTAATCCCCAGGCCTCATGCCATAACCCAGATGGCATTCAGGTAATTCCAAGAAAAACAGGCTGCTATTGCTATGTCACAAATGTGTTAAGCAACAGCATTGAGCTCACAAGGAAAGAGAGAGTCATCTACACAAACAGCTGTGTCACTCGCCTGGAGTCTGTCCAGTTATGAAACGAGATAGAAACACAGAAGAAAAACAGTGCAGACACATCAGCCCTGTAACACATACACTGTTTAGACCTCCTGAGAATGGTATGTCCCAGACTAAGGCTCTATCATGCTATGCTAGAGTGCATTTGTTCCAGTAGCCTATAGGCCTGCTAGAATAGATTTACACCGTTTTTCTTTCCCATTCCCAGCGTTATGGGTTTAGTAGAGCTGCCAAAACTTTATGTGGGCTCTGAATGTTACCTCCCACAGTCACAGCCTTGTAACTGTTGAGTTTGTTCAGTTAGTGAATCTGTTCCCTACCTCCCTACCTTTGCTAAGTCACTAACTAAGTCTGATTTCCCAGAGTCTTGTTTAATCTGGCTCACCATTCATTTATAGTATTTGCATATTGATCTGTCTTAGGATTTAAGGAGTGGCTCAAATAATACAACGGCTTTCAATACCTGCCAAATTTAAACAAAATAAAATATTAACCATGAATGAATGGAATTACCTGTTCTGCAAACCTATATTTTACTGCCCTCTTTTCTAATGGTTGCTTTCACCGCAAATGCACCATTTCAAATGCACCATTTCAAGCACTATTGAAATGGTATGTTATCCACTTTTTTCTGTACTATTTAATTACATAACAATATGACGTGAGGCCAGACTGGATCATTCATGGTGGATTATAAAAATGAATGGGAAGTGATTGTGTAATATGTGAGATCATACATATATATACTGTAGTCATATATTACGTTAGCAGTTATTATGTGTAATACTGTAGTTTATTTGGGGACTCACAAAGCATCATACCTGAAATTCTACTTTGGCTTTTGTCTCCAGAACAAAATGTTGGTGGGATGTTTGCTTTATATTCTGAAATCAGGCTAATCAGAATAAACATTAAGCCATTTAGCCATATTTAAAAATTTAAATATGGCTAAATTACAGATGTAATAAACTTTTCTTGTGAATGGTACATCACCTGTTTGTCTGTTGCTTTGCCTGAAATGTTCCATAATATGGCATTAAACTAAACTATCTCCATTGAGACAAGCATGTGAAGTTAGAGGTCAGATCTGTAGAAAGGCCGCCCCGCTCACAGTCTTTTAGTAATAACAAGTGTAATTGAATAATTTAATACCATACTGTGGAACATTCTGGGTAAAGCAATAACATCTTGATGACACAACCAGGTGCAGACTATAGACTGTATATATAAATCGACATAGCTAACCTGCTAGCTGCCACGTTCCGAATAGGAAGTGAGCACAGGCATGCTTCCAGCTCCATTAACTCTGGTTCTAGTTCACTTTATATTGAATAAACGTTGCCACTCTCTCTGTAACTGCTGCTGTCAGGCTGCTCATTTTAGTCTTAAAATGTTTGTATTAACCCACTGTACATGATCATGGTATTTTTATTTTGTTATTTTGTCCATAAATCAATTCCTATTCCTACTATGGAACTCTGTTCCAAATTCGCCTCGCTGTGCTTCATTTGACTGGAACTGAACGCTATAGGTGACATCACAGTCCCTTAGTCCACTTCTTTACTCAGCCTATGGTGCAGACTCTCAACTAAAAAGTTCCATAGTGCACCTTTATAATGTCAAACAAGCTGTGCATCTAAATCTTTAAGTTCAGTAAGTAACTACGCTGTAAGACAAACTGCCAAGGCACACCAAACGACGCAGTCTGAAAGCAGTTTGCGGCCGCTTCTGGCAGATGGAAAGACCACTATAGCTCCATGGCATGCACTGGGGGAAGGATAAAGGGGAGCAAAGAAAATATAAGAAAAGAAGGAAATTGCTCTAAGTGAACCTCCCTGTTTGACTGCAGGGTGCCTTTTCAGTGGGTCGAGTGTACGTTGTGAGTGGATGGATTCATGCAGCCTTATGAATATATCTTTACCTTTGGTTCCCACTGGAGGACATTAGTAAACAGGAAGCCATAATCTGATGAACTCACCACGCAGAGGCTGAGGTTTGGAGTGGAAAATGGGGGGAAAAGGTAATTTTACGTGAAAATTAAAGCAAGATTGAGAACAAGCATTGGTGATCCTTGAAGTCGACAAAGAGTGTGATTGTCTGGGTTTTCTAACAAGGTCCCCCTGAGTCGCTGTTTGGATCACCCTTTCTTTTTATCAAAGGCTTTCTAATGATGGAAAGGGGTGAAGCCAGTGGGAAACCTAGTAGGGCTGCACAATTTAGCAATATCTAATTGTGATTTCATTTGCAATTTATGTTTTAATTCTGTTAAAACTTTTCATTTTAAACAGGTTCAGTTCAGAAGAATTGATGAAAGACTGACATATAAACTGACAAACTAATACAAGTATCATATTTCAGAACATGACTACAGGGTTAGCAGTTTTTAGGCAGAATAAGACAAAATATTTTGTTGTTTGTGGAGGAAACAATCACACTAAAAAATGTCAGTCTTTGTGATTTCCTAATTGCGGTTAAAGGGCCCATATTATGCTATTTTCTGATCTATGTTATAATGTTATTTCCTCATCAAAAACATAGCCGGAGTTCTGTTTTATTTCATTTACACGTATTTGACATACAAATCCTGCATATTTAGGCTGAGTCGTTCTCTCAAACAGAAAACACTCTGTGCCACCTTGGTGATACAGGAAGTGCTTCACTCTGTTTTTAAACTCTATGCACCTTCATTGGAATCATTTGTATAATTTCAGTCCTGGAATTTCCAATCTCTACTGAACAAAAGGTAAAAGGTAACTGTTAACTTGAAAACTACATGAGGTGAAATAGAGCATTTTGAGCTTTGGAGATTTAGACAGACGAATAATAAACGATTACTCATGAAACAAAACAAAAAACTGTTTTTGATGAGGTAACATTATAACAATACTTAAAGCTCATTTAGTGCAATATAGGACCTTTAATCTTGCAGCCCTAAAACCTAGAAAGTACTAGTGAGGAGGTAAAACTGAGTAACATTGAAAACAGAAACCACCCCTCAAAACTCGTAAAGCTCCTTCCTCCCACTAACCCAACACCTAATCAATCTGTGTCCCTGGCTCTCTGCCCCAGTCCACCCAACTACATAAAACCTTTTCACATGCTACTATTTTGTTCTGCATCAATTACATAACTCCAACTCATGATGTCATAGACCTCCACCAGCCCCGTGACCCCTTTACCTTTCTGTACTTAACACTATTGTGGACTTAAGTTAGCATGTAGCAATCACGAGGGTTAGCGCTGGTCTGCACATCTGTTTTCTGTGAGATTAGCCTGTGCTGTGTTGTATACTTCACCAAGGTTGTATTTGACAGCTGCACCACACCTACAAGTCAAGTGCACACGTATTATATATGTATTATTACAGTGGCAAACCTGTAAAAGAAAGACACACCCATTATATGCATGCTATATACTGCTATGAATTTCAGTTATGAAACCATGGGTGATATTTTTTGTTTGGGTCCACTCACTTGTAGTTTGAACTGCAGTCCTTTCTCTCATTCTAATGTTGCATCATGACAGAGACAGCAAGTGGCTATGTTCACATGCACACCAAAATCTGATTATTATCTGATTTCTAGACCTTTAAGATTGTTTAAATAGCATGTAAACCACTTTCTGATCACGGTCCCTCTGAATACTCACAGAGGGACCATGATGAGCAAGAAATTAGATGGTTTTGCTGTTTACATGTCATTTTAATAGTCTTACAGCTCAAATAATCTGATAATAAGCAGATTTAACGTGCACATGTAACTACAGCCACTGTTTGAGATTTTTATCCAACAACAAGCCTTGGACAAAATGGGTTGTCACTTTATGGTTCTCAACCAATAAAATGCTTCTTTCTAAGTACAGTCAATATTAGATGTTCCATATGAGTTTATAGCTAAATAGCTAGTTTCCATTTGCAGTCCCTGACACGACACAGTCTATTTTTAAAGAAGACAATTTTACATAAAATTGACTATTATGAGCTTTTAACCAAAATTTCCCCTGATTGTGATCTTGAGAATAGTATTTTGAGAATAGTATTTTGATTAGTAATCCTGTATTGTCCTGCATTCAAGGCATAAGTGCTCAGAAACTATGTCTTTTCACCTGCTCCCTATCTCACCCTGGGATCTGCTCTTATTTGCGATTATTTAAAAAAAATTTGCCTCCAAGTCATACATGTGGAGTTCAGAAATGTTGTGTAGCCAGTATGTAAAAGAAAGTCTGCTGCTTGTTATAGTGGAAAGCTTCTGTAGAAAAGGTGGGGCCAGCAGCAGAGAATTAGTTGTGCAGTTTTGAACAGGTAAAATAATTACCTACTTATGTAGGCCTAATTGTTCTGAAAAGTCAGGTACTGGTGAGATCTTACAGTTACTATTATTCTGATACTGTGTCAACTGTGGTAACTAGGGGCATTATTATGCAAATAGTAAATTAACCATGTTTCCTGATAATAGGTTGTGTTCAAACTGGATTAGGGTTTGGTTAGGATTAATCATACCACTATGGGAAGATCCAGAATAAACAAAGTGAGCCTTGAATTTTGTTCCATAAGGTGACAGGTGTGTCCTGCTTCCACATGAAATTACCATTTAATTGCCTTCATTATCCTTTTAGTTACAAACCTATTTTCAACCTATTACCAGGCTATTATTGAGCTCTAATGCAAACTACTTCGATTACTCGCTCACAACCTGAGGCACGTGGCTCACTCATGGGCGCCAGCAGTGGTGAACCACTGGCATGTAGACAAGCCATGTCAATATACAAGAATTTGAAAGATTATTTTCACTCCAATTAAAATGATCATGGAGCTTTCACATTCAACAGTCAGTTTCTGGCCATGATATTAAGTTATAAATGTGGTGTCCAAGTTGAGTTCACATGATCCTATTTATATAGCCCAGAATATATGGGAGCAGTGAGCCTTTTAAAATGTGCTGGAGCATGTAAGAGTGATTGGGAAAGGCTCTGTGCTGGCTTCCAAATGGTTACCTTCTCTGCGCTCACCCACACACAGGTGTTTGCACTTAGTGCGTCTGCTTGGAGGAGCCTGCTCTGCTGATGAGGGCGGGGCTATGCTGGGAATATGAGGTAAACAAACAGAGCTACCCAGTGACAATGATGAGGGTGTAAGCGTCTGACCACAACACACACTTAAATACCCGTCAGTCACGAGCGGGTGAGACTCAGTGCTGAGAAGTGGAGAAGGGCCCTCATTAACAGTCCAAGTGAAAACACCCGGACTGCAGCACACAATACTACAGTTTAATGACCAGCCGTCAAATTATGTCACTTAGATCTGATGCAGTGATGGGGCCGTTTACTACTGTCAACTCCTGTCAATCACAAATTCTGTTGATGTTAGGGAATATTTATATTGTTTTTTACTTTTTATTCTAAACATTTGTTATTACAACTTCTATGACCTGCCATGGTTCTGTAATAATAATGTAAGATTTTACTAACCTCCAGTGCATAGCTATGAGATAGTAGCTAATTGCTCTAATAAATCACAGCTAAATAGAGCCAGTGGCTAATGTTCTGTACCCAAACAACAACTTTTATTGTTGTTGTTTTCTATCCCATTGCCAGCTGTCTTTATGCACTTTATTGTAAGTAAATATTGTTTTACTCATGGAAAAAATACATTATATTACACCAAAGTAGCATCACATGGCCAAATATCTCATTCATGTTACACTAAAACAGTTAGAATTAACTGAAGGGATAATACAAAGAGAAATGCAGCATACATAGCTAGTTATTATTTATAATGTTTTTCTTTTCTTTGTGTCACAATTACGTAGCCATTACAGCTAGGTTATGTGCAAGTGTAAATTGTTGTTAATAGGATAACTGTTGCTGTTGGCTAAGCTAAAGTATGTATCATTAAATAAAGCTTGTGCCAGTTGGTCTAGGGGCCACATGTGTTTTTTGTCTCAGTGTCTGGCAGTGGCCGCAGTGTACGAGCTGGTGACTTGTATCTCACGCCTTGTGCCAAGATATGTTTTTGCTGCTGACTGTTTGTCCGCTCTCCTGCGCGCTCTCTTAACTCCCTTTTTGTATGCGTGTTTGTTTACGTCCTCAGCGGATGGAAATGAGGCAGAGGAGGCAGCGGCCGGCCGGGGGGAGCTGTTCTCATCGTCCTTTTCCTTCCCCCTTTCTGCTCAGCCTTTCCAAACGAGTGTCTGTGTTGGGGGGTCCCTAGGGAGCCACCCCGCCATAATAGCCGGGTGGAGTGGTCTAGATGAATAGCATACTATGGGGTTTTCCAAACCCAAACTCCTTACAAGGTCTTTGTAGGCTTCATTGTGTTAAATGTACTCATATTTACCCCTGGTGACAAATGATCCAGAGTATGACACTGAGGTTAAAGCCTGTCTCTCACAGCCAGGCTTGCTCGTAAATAAACTGTGGTCCGCCTCACTGTAAAGTCAAAGGCTGTTTGTGTTATATCACTCCATGCTGAGTTCGTGCCTCTAGTCAACCTTCCCCTATATTCCACAAGTCACTTCTAATCTGCAGCTCGTCTTTATTGGCAAAGTGTCTAGTTTCATAATGTATACTGAAATTCAAAGTTCTAATAATATTCTGTAAGTGAGTGTCTCTGTTTGGGTGATTGCCTTGTGAAAGACAATGGGACGCTCAACGTAGGCTATCCGTTCTATGCAATGACTCACTTCATTTGTTCAGTATAAAAGCACATAAGCTTATTACCTAAATGCTACTAACCTAAAATGACATCCAGGAATGTTGCAAAAGCATTGACCAGAATGAATTTAACCACACCACAAAGTGCATAACATAACTACAGAACTGGCTAATCAATTAAAATAGATTGCATGTTTTTGTTGTTGCAAATTCACCTTGCTCAAATAGCAAAGTTAAAGGTGCATCAGAGATAACTTTTTATTTACTGCTTGTGTCAACTATGGAGATGTTATAGTTTTGCTTGGAATATTCTACAATAGAGCATTAAACATATTACCATGGAGACAAGCAAGAGACAAGTAACAGGTCAGATCTGTGGAAAGGCGAGCCCACTCACAGGTTTTTAAGGTATTACTTTTAGCAATACAAACACCAGTAACTGAATAGATACATCAGTTTAAAGCAATACAGTGGAACATTCCAGACATAACAATAACATTTCAATGGAGACCAGCAAGTGGCGGACCCTCCACCAGGACGTTACACAGTGCTGTTTTAAGCTTTCTCAGTATACAGTTAGACCACCATCAAACAATTAAAATGATGACAATGCAATATTGATTTCATAACAGTTGAAACACATTGAAGTAGTTTCGGCTAATCAACAAAATATGCTACATTTTACATAATAACACGCACTTTAAACGTGTTCCCAGAATAACAATACTCCCTGACTGTTATGTCTATTTTTGTCAGCTCTCTACAGTTGAGAATTTAGGTTCAAGTTCAGACTCTGATCCCATCCACACAGCCCTGTAGCGTGCTAGCACAATAGCAGCCTGTGGATTCTCACTGCAGAGGAGGGGAGTGTAAATCTTATGAAGAAGCAGATAAATCGGCGCACCACTGACAGTCGGCTTCCTCCCTGTGAGAGTGGACCCTGCTCCCTAACCTTGGGAAAAGCATTGCCACGTGCTCCCCAGCTCTGTTATGTACTACAGGCAGGGGAGTTGGAAGTAGAGGATCCCTGTTGTCTCCCACCAGCCCTTCATCTTAGTGATTATGAGTGTGTGTCAGAGGAAGGGTGGTGAACAGTGGGGAACATCCTAATCTCAGGCGGGTGTGAAGTACACTTTATGGACCAAGGGACTTTGAGTGCTTTTACTTGCACTTAGTAATGTGTTCTGAGTTATACACCAAGGACAATGTTGTGTTTTTGTATGATAAATGATCACAGCAAAGAAGATCAGTGGCTGGTCATTAAATCAGCCAAGGAGTTCTTAATTTGTTTAATAGTACCCTTGTCATGCAGTCTTTCAATTTCTTTCAAAAATATTTATATAACAATTTTCTAGAACCATGTGAAATTCTTGATTGTCTTTAAAGGACCTATATTACACCAAATTGACTCTTGTGAGCTTTAAGCCATGTTATGATAGTGTTACCTCCTCAAAACATACCTGGAGTTGTGTTTGGTTTCATTCACACATGTTTGAGTAACCCTTTATTATTAGTCTGTCTACATCTCCAAAGCTCAAAAGGCTCTGTTTCAACTTGTGATGTCATGTACATATACTTTTTACCTTTTGTTTAGAAGAGATTGGCAACTCCAGGGCTGCTTCTAGTGAAGGTGTATGGAGTTTAAAAGCACAGTGGAGCACTTCCTGTATTACTACATGACATCACAAGGTGGAACAGAGTGTTTTACATTTAAGAGAAGAACTCAGCCTAAATATGCAGGTATGTTTGTGATGAGGAAACAACATTATATATGGGCCCTTTTATGGTAACAAAAACTGTCTGCTTCTTCTGAGAAAGTACTTAACTGGCTTAGGTTAAATTCCCTTGCCATTCACTCAGAGTTTAGGCTGATCAAATGGAGGAGTGGTTGGGGGAAAGCACAGAGCTGCCTGAAATAAAGAAGCACTAATTCACAATATGAGTGTCAACAAAACCTAACCTTGCATCTTATCATCACAGGGATCAGATTACAAGTAGATTTTTATCATATCACCCAGCCCTACTTTCAATTCTATAAAAACATGCCATCTTATCTTGATAACAGTAGTTTGAGAAAGCATAGCTGAGGTTTAGCTAGGAATTTTACAGCCATCTTCTGTTTATCACAAGTAATTATGTCACTACAGTATTGCAATTAGTGCCTTTTGGTCATTCATTGCTGTGAAAGGCATGGGATGACCACAGTTGACTCACAACTTCGGCTTTGTTTTTTCACAAATCTTAGAATAAAAGTACATCATTTGTATCAAAGCAGACCTTTAGCTAGAGATCAACCAGTAATTTGTTTTTTGTTTTTTTTTCATGGCCGATGCCGATACCGATTGATTAGAATTCAGAGCAGCTGATGGCTGATAATGGCCGATATTTTTGGGCTGATATGTAGGGCTGATTTTGATTATTTTCCCCAAATTATGTAATTAAAATTTATTTCAAACTTACCCAGAGTTCCTTTTTTACCACACATTTTTAAGAGAGTTGTAGTCATGTGTTGTGAAGTTATATTTTAGCACTGAAGTGTTCAAGTGAAGCTCTATGTGGACTCTTTAGGCAGCAGGTCAGCCAAAACAAAATATCGGCCTGTGCTGGAGATTAAAGGTCAATATCGGCCTAATATATATATATTTTTTTGTATCTTGTTGAGCTGACACACTTTTCTTTGGCAATATTGATAATGATAGTCAAGTAGACCAAGGAGCAGGGTGAAAATGAATGGTTAATTCACAGTTCACATGGTCACATTTTTATATAGCATGTTTCCAACTTCAAGGCACTCTAAGCTCTTTTACAGACACAAAATTATTGTGTTGTGTAAGTTATTTCAGTATATTTATTTATTCCTAAAAGTCACGTGTTTAATTTACTGCTACCCTTGATTGGCAGGAAATGGGTGAGTGAAAATGGGTGATAACATGAGGTGAATCCGACTGAAACCAATTTGGACTCGCTACATTTCACAATCTGCACCACTGAGCCCCTCCAGACCACAAAGCCTATAATGATTTCTGGCTTTCTTTCTTTTAACTACAGTATTCCAGTTATGAGACTTAACCGAGTTATGAGCAAAACACAGCTAGCTTTGCCTGTAAGTGTGTATGGTCTTTGCTTGTTTGAACACATGGGCACAGACTGTACACAAACAAAGCGCACACTTGGAAGTCAAACAAGGAAGGAGGACTCTTTCTCTTGTCTCGCACACAAACGAACAGAAATAACAGAAACCAGCCCTGCCTTTGCTCACCCACTGCGCCCCATTGTCCTGGCTTAACCTTATTTACTTATATCTCAATAATGATAAAGACACCTACTGCACAGACCCGGTCACCTGTCAGCTTTGTAATACAATGGCGTACAAAAGACCTGTGTACATTGTCGTTAAGGGAGAGGGCAAAACACCAGACAAAACATACCGACAGAACATGCACACAATAGATGTACAGGTCCGTAGTCTGTGAGCCAGAGGCAAAAAGACTGGACCAGGGTAAATCAGGTTACATTCACTTGAGTTACTTTTTCTAGTAATTGTCCTGAACTTTTTTAGTAATATTTTTGAAGTACTCTTGAGAACTTGTAACAGTACTTGAGTAAAAGTTATGTTGCTAGAGTGTGGCATCAAACTCATCTATCGCCAAACAAACAAACAAACAGATGACACTACCAGATCAAGTTATAGTCCAGTCCATGTCTGTGGAGAGGCGACACTGCTCACAGCAAGAATGTATGTTTTTCAAGGTATTTTTTGAGCAATGCAAAACAGATATGTTTAATGCTGTATTGTGCAAAGCAATAAACTCTCAATGGAGACAGAAGATAGCGGATTCCCCATCACAAAAGTTTCGTAGTGCACCTTTAATTTTTTGTCAGCATGGTTTTACTCATATTGTGTTTGGGAATTATTATTCAAATCACTACTTACCTCTTGAGTCATTTTTTTTTTTATTAAAGTGACAGTACTCTTATTTTTGTCTACCCTTTGTATGTAAAGTGTATGAGTGGTAGTTTGCAGACACTATGCAGACCAGCGCTCTTATTTCTCCCCCAGCTCACTTCAAACAGCTATGCAGGACCCACAGCAGAGCAACAACACATTAGTAATCTGTCAAAACTTGGTGGGAATATCTCAAGCTCGATGTAGGTTTTGATAGCATTCCAAGTTCCTATGCGTTCCTCCTCCTGTCTGCTCAAAGAAGGGTATCAAAGAGAATCCATTTATCACTACAGTTGTATAATGAGCATCTACTAAGGGTTTCAAGGTTTTAGCAGTCGTAAAAGACGTAACTTGACTGCCATTTTAAGGAAGCAGGAGCAGAAATGGAAGCTATTGCTGTCACTAAACTGTCAGCCTTAGAAATAAATGTATTTATCTGAGCTATCAAGAATTTTATGAGGAAAAAACTGTTTAAGATAATAAATGGTATGGCAGTAAATTATGGTAAATTTTTAGGGTATCTGAAGAAAATTACATTTTACCTCAGATGCCACTTATATCTGGTATAAAAAGTGTGCAACAAATGTCAAGAATACAGGATTTGTATGCACAAGATTAGAGCCGAAATCAAACTGCCAATCTTTTTGTTATAGGTCATTAGGTTTTTTTTGAATGACATGCTGTAAGCCAGACTTTGTATTATTAAAAGTGCTATATTACAAGAAATTGACTCTTGTGAGCTTTAAGCCATGCTATAATGCTCTTGCTTCATCTAAAACATACCTAGAGTTGTGTTTTGTTTTGTTTTGTTTTGTTCACACATGGTTGAATAACCCTTTATTCTTATTAGTTTGTCTACATCTCCAAAGCTCAAAATGCTCTGTTTCACCTTGTGATGTCATGAAGCTGTAGTTTTCAAGTTTACAGCTACCTTTTACCTTTTGTTCAGTAGAGACTGGCAATTCCAGGGCTGAAATTATCCAAATGATTCTAGTGAAGGAGTTTAAAAACACAGTTGAGCACTTTCTGTATGACCACATGACATCACAAGGTGGAAGAGTTTTCAGTTTGAGAGAAGAACTCTAAATATGTAGGGTTTGTGTGTTAAACATGTGTGAATGAAACAAAACAAAACTTCAGGTCTGTTTTGATAAGGAAACAAAATTATAACATAGATCAGAAAATAGTGTAGTATGGACCCTTTAAGTATATTTAAGTATATATATAATTTGCTTTTAAATGATATAGAATGTTTTTGCACCACATTTCCTCTTAAAGGTTTATTTATGTTTTGTCCAGCCCAAAACATCCTCAAGAGTTTAGCCCACAGAATCATAATTAGACTTATCTCCTCTGAAGCTACGGCCATTCGCGATAGCATCAGACGGCTGCCCGCTTGTCTGGCCATGTTTACAGATGTGTGACGGTGGTAGGCGCCGATCCTGTGTGCACCCAAAGGACCCTGCTGCATAGAGGGTGTCATGCATTTTGTACCCTCTTGTATTCACCATACTTAGACTTAGACAAACTTTATGGTTCTACAAGTGAAATTATTGGACACAGTAGCTCACACATCACAATAAATTCTAATAACAAAGAGCAAAAATATAAATGGTAATAATAAATTCTAAACAAGACTGGTGTCAAATAAGACAGAATTATATAAATGTATATGTACAAGTAAAAATAAAATATAGAAATACAGTAATACAAATATATCTCAGCTATATACAAGAGGTCATAAGGAAAAAAGGAAGAAAAGGTGCGCCAGTCTTTTGTATCTTGTTTTTCCAAGTTGGTTTAAGCTATAAACGTAGCCTAATGCTGTGTGTTGTACGCCTATAGGACTCTACAGAACGTGGATTTCAACAAAGCAGATCACATACAATCAGAGCAAAAGAAGACTGAATATAGGACTTAAATTAGGCTTAAGGCCTTTAGTTGATTTATCAGTTGATGTTGTCTTAGCCAGCCAAAATTTGTATTAGTCAACTATGGATTTTATTTAGATTATAAAGATTTATAAAGGACAACAGCAGAAAGGAGAAGTGAGTGGGTTAGCTGAAGTTTTGGTATTTTTGGTATTTATGTGTAAAAAGGCAGATTAAACTCATGACTCAGAAATTTGTCTGTCTTTATTTAAATACATTCCTAGTACTTTTTCTGTATAAATAGATGTTTTGTAGTCTGTCTATGACTGCGGTTTGGGTCAGATCTTTTGCCACGCCCCTTTTTTGTTGATAGTGCTATCAACAGAGCATGTTTATAGTCATCCGAGAATTTCTTTATTTGAATACAGCCCTACTGTTAAGTGTAGAACATGGATGAATGCTGAAATGTATTTTAACACTTTGTCCAGTTAACACAATTGTTCCTTATTTTCCTCTGGACCCTACCTCGATGACTGAGGAATTACACACAATATAAAATACACAATAGACATTACAATCATATTCCAGCTAAGTCAGTCTAAGTCATTCCCCCTTCAGAGCGACATGTGGACAGAAGCTTACAGCCAACCGTGAAGAGGGTCCAAATAGGGCCCGTGAGAGATCACTAAATTACTCAAACATGCAGGGATGACAGCTAAAACCTCTTCAGGCATGTTTTTGATAAGGGAACATTATAATACGGCAGAAACCTCAACAGTAGATTTTACATACTACCCTCTATCTAAGAAGAAATGAGTTTGCTAACCATATGCAGTTTCTGGGACTTATTTTACTACTGCCTCATCAGAAAATGCCCATGTATGACAAAAGGTTTCTAAAATGTGTCAAAATCTCACAAATAAACAGTCTCACTAGCTAATTTGACAAGGACAGATAAATAAATATGCTGTCCTAAGGTATAGTGCATATACTAGTATAATTGCCTACACTGTACTGAAAGAGTACACATTCTACCATACTGAGGGGCCTCTTTAGGTCACGGTTACCCAGAATGCACCTCTGCAGCAACTATGGACTGTAACTACATCTCAGATCTTGATTTGCTGTTTGTCTGTGAAATCCAGCCCACGCGTCAGTCAGCGCTGTCGCTGAATAAAGCATGAGGGCGACCGCAGAGGTCAGACCGCTGCTCAGGTCTCTGCTAGAAGACAGATTGTGAAAGAGGATCTGGGAGTTACTGTAGTGCGTCGCTCTAGCAGATCTTACAGGATTTTAGAAACTTGTGGAACCGGAGCCCGTGGGAGCAGCGTATGAGGAATTCTACTGCACATACGATCTAACTGTTCACCACAATGAGGCTAAACATAAGCCCTTGAATTTTGAAACTTCACTTTTCTGTCAGTTTCCTTTGACTTGGCCCACTACTGCAGGTGTAACGTGTAAAGGGCTGAGCTTAAGTGGTGTATTTGCAGAGTATAACTATCAGAGTCAGGTTTTAACTGCGTGATAATAGCCAGGTGCCTGACCCGCCTGCAGCCGTTTAATGACAAACAGTAACTTTGAACACCAGGACCTTCCCATCTGCGCATACATGATCTATCACATTATAGCTAAGCCAAGCAGAGGTTACATGTCAGACACTCAATTAGGTCAAATTTACTACTGAGCAAGCACTGTCTATGAACATCCCATATGTTCTGAACATACAGGAGGTGATAAGGATTCTCGTGCTGTACAGTTTTGTAATAGGACAGAGTACAATAGGCTATAGGATATGATGGTGATTTACGGGTTGAAAAAGCAAGTTTGAATTAAGTCATTTTTAATAGGCTATTAAATGTAGGTATCGGCAAGAAACAAAAATGTATTCCTCCTAATTTATTGAATGATCACGTTAGTAATTAGAATTAAATTTCTTGCAATCTTTTAAAATTGTGGTAAAATGTCCTTGTCTTTTAAGGGGCCCATATTACGCTATTTTCTGATCTATGTTATAATGTTGTTTCATCATCAAAAACATAACTGAAGTTGTGTTTTGTTCCTTTCATGCATGTTTTAGTTCTTCTCTCAAAGTGAAATACAGGAAATGCTCAGGTTGTTTTTAAACTCTATACACCTACTCTAGAATCATTTGGATGATTTCAGGCCTGGGATTGCCAATCTCCACTGAACTAAAGGTAAAAAGGTGGTGTAGACAGACAAATAACAAAGGATTACTCAGACATGTGTGAATGAAACGAAACACAACTCTAGGTATGTTTTTGAACAGGTAACAGTTTTATAACATGACTTAAAGCTCACAAGAGTCAATTTTGCATAATATAAAACCTTTAAAGAATTGTACAAAAATGAATGGTCTGTAAATTCAATTTAAAATAATTATAATTTTATATACACTTGCTGAAAAGTTTACACAGCGAGTTTCTGTCATTTTGTTTTAATTTAGGTAGAGCTATGAAATTATTCATATTAACAACATTATAAGATATTTCAGAAAAGAGCATAATATGTGCCCTTTAACCAAACATTAAACTATGACAAAGTTGATGTTTGACGTTAGCTACACTTACATTTTAATCTACATTGTCCAGTGTTTGTGAAGCAGGAGATCAAAGGACAGCAGGTGGTTGGTGGCAGAGCCGCTTGGTCATTTCTGATAGACAGTAATCACTGATGGCAAAAGGAGAAATTTAATTTGTCAACTAGACAGAGTTTATTTGGTCAAATACATTTCGCAGCTCATCCAAGCTGGGGTGTTTACAGTTTCTGTTAGGTGGGTCTATTCAATATGGAGTGTTTACAGTCCATATTGAATAGACCCACCTAACTAACAGAAACTGTAAACAAATATGTGTTGTCTCAGAGTAATTTCATTGTAATTAGCTCCTCCCTTCAGGCAGATATAAAGCAGTGTCCACCAGCATCTGACCAGAACTGAAGAAGCAGCTTGGATGAGCAAATAAACTCTGTCCAGTTGACAAATTAAATTTCTCCTTTTGCCATGGATTCTACCTGGACGACTGAGGGATTCTACACACAGTAATCACTGATATTTGCCTGGTAATGTTCAGTTGTTACGACCTAACCCCGAGACCTGAAAGCAAACATGACTAATCCAAAATGACAGGCTACTGACCTCCGATGACCCCATGGATTCTGAAACACTGGTATTCTGCTTACTCATACTCTAAGACAAATTTGGGTATGAAGATATGAACAGAAGAAGAATCAAGGTTTCTAATGTACAGGAAATTAGAAACCACCTCATTCTTGTATTAGTTTGTCAGTTCATGTTTAAATGCGCACTGTGTAACTTTTCTTGAAGAGGGTACGCCACAGGTCTCTGTGTAGATGTACTTAACTGTTCAGCTTGGAATGTTTCACAGTAGGGCATAAAACTTATTTATCTCCATGGAGACAAACAGGTCAAGGTACAGATCAGTTCGGTGGAGAGGCGGGCCTGCTCACAGAAGAATGTCTTGAAGGTATTTCTGATCAATAAAATCAGAAAAGTTGCACAATGTACCAGGGTCTGTCAAACGCTTCTCTGTGGATATGTCATTGCTCTGCCTGAAATGTTGCACACTATGACATGAAACAAATCTACCTTATATTTACTAATTACAGGTGGTTTTATAGCTCAAAAATACCTATAAAAACAGACCTTCAGACTGTGAGTGGGGACGCCTCTTCACAGATCTTACCTGTATCTTGGTCTGGTTTGGTCTCAGTGATGATAGAAAGGTTTAATACCATACTGTGAAACATTCCAAACAAAGCAATAACATCCACAGAGACAAGCATATGACGGGTCATCCACCAGAAAAGTTACACAATGCACCTTTAAGTCTTTTAGTCATCCTTTTTTATCCTTTTTAGCAATACTATTCTTTATTGTCCCTTTACTTACAGCAGATGCAGCACACTGGACTTAACTTGAACACGAAGAAAACCCAAACCCAGTCTGTAAACATGAGTCAAATGCAGGTCAAGACCAAACCTCCCCTTATTTTACCCTGTATTTTGGCCCATATCTTTTGTATTCTGAACGTGCCAAGGACTCTCTGATTAGCCCTCAGAAGTGACTGCCGTGATGGATTTCAACCACAACAACATGTCTATTTCAGTGCCCCATTGTTTGGTGTTCTATCATCACTGTGTACACACAAAGTCAACAGACATTCTCCTCTATACACCATGCTAGGCTAACTAAAGAAAAGTGGTTCATGATGCTATTCAGGCATGTGCTTCCTGTCTCTCAACACGTGTCCTTCCACCAAACAAGGCTGCTCCACTCCCACCTTCCCCTCAGTCCAACAGAGAGTGGACAAAGACATATAGTAGCCTTGTTTCAATTGGCAGAGCTGATAAAAACTATGTGTTGTGTTTGTTGGTAACTATGGAAATAGCATTTGGAGATTTCAAGACCTCAAGAGTCAACTTTAATTTTTGGCCATTGGAGCTATCCTCCTATTAGTGCATTGGAACAAGACAGGTCTGTTAACAATATGAATCATAGCATAGCAATTTCACTTATTATTATTATTGCCCCTATGAAGGGCCCATATTACACTATTTTTTAAAATTCTATGTTTTCTCATCAAAAACATACCTGAAGCTATATTTTGTTTCATTCACACATGTTTAACGCACAAACCCTGCAAATTTAGGCTGAGTTTTACAGAAAACACTCTATTCCACCTTGTGATGTCATGTGGCAATACAGGAAGTGCTCCACTGTGTTTTTAAACTCCATATATCTTCACTAGAATCATCTGGATGATCTCCAGTGAATTAAAAGTAAAAGGTAGCTGTTATCAGAGCATTGTGAACTTTGGAGATGATATAGCTAGGGAGGTTTTTAGGGGTGGGGGAACATGTGTCCTCTTTCCAAAATGGGGGAGAAGTTTGGCCGAATCTGTATGTACGTTTATATAGAAAAAGAGCACACAGCAGAGCACACAAACACTACACAATGTTGCCATCTGCTCCTCATAAAGCCATGACATTTATGACCAGTGTTACAAAGTGGAGTCTGGGCTTCCCCTGCTTTATCTCACTGCAGTCGTGTGTACAGCCCAGGACAGGTGACCAACCCCTGCAGCACACCTTTCTTTATTATACTCACATATAATGGAAGAACCACATGAATACTAATGATAGCCTGTAATGACATGCTTTTTCTATGGAAGTCATTACGTAAGCATAAAAACTGTTTTATGTGTTGTAAACAGCAAGCAATGTGTTTTGACAATGTAATTAACAGAGTAGATCCACCCTGGATTCAGACAGTGTTGGATCAGTACCAGAGAACAAACTTAACAGCACTACGCTGCATTACAAGTCAGATCTGTGGAGAGTCACCCTTATACACAGAAGGAATTATTATATATTTGAGCAACAGAAGCACCCGCAGTGAACAAATGCTAGATGAATTCTGTATGTTTAATGTCATACCATGGAACATTCCAGGGAAAGTGATAACATCTCCATGGAGACAAGCAGGAAGCAGACCGTAAACCAGAAAAGTTGCACAGTGTACCTTTAAGGATACAAATACAGATTTTACATAAATATGCATGCACGATAAAAGTACAAAGCATCGTACATGGGGTTTTGGTGGCTGTTGACAACCAAAGGCAGGATATCATCTCTCTGTGGCGTGAACTATCTCCACAGGAGGAACCACCAAGACACTATAGCACAGCATTTGATCACGTACACATCATCAAAGAGTTTGAACACATATATTGTTATGTTAAATGGAAACTTATTTTGCTGATCAAATAGAAAGTTGTAAAACCACAGACTCTGCAAGAGGGCACCCCTACACTGGAGTGTATTTACAAAACACATGCGTTTCCTGTTACTCTGTGCGATAGATAAGTAACACGAAAGGCGTAACGTATCATCTCTTAGTGCAACACAGACTTCAAAGTCCATAAAAAAACAATGTTCAGACATCAGTTTACTTAATAGGCGCCGTTGACATTTATGTTTAAACTTTTTGCAATAATTGTCTTGTTTTGGTGGTGTATGCAGCCAAAACTCACACAGGGTATTGTAATCCTTTAGAGCATGCATGTCAATGCACTGCTTCTATTTCATTCAGAGAGGGGAGTTCTGTTTCTTGAAATGTCTCCAAGCCTCTAGCAGAGGGAGGTCTAGCATGCACTTGGGTGGCATACTTCAAAACCTAGCAATTTCTGCTGTTTTACGAGGATGTAAATCACAGTGAGATGCGGACAGGAGGTTTTTGCATTCATGGAAACTATGGCGACAAAGTGCCGGGCTTAACACAGACACCTTTGGGAGTCAGGGAATAGTCAATCAGTGACACTTGACACGGATGGCCACCTGTCTGTGTGGGGCTAAAGGTGCCTGCAAACACATACAAGAGAGCATTCAAATACAGCTTTAAGGATATTACATTATATAAGAGGATTATTATGAACTGTGTGAGTTTGGCTATTCATTCAAGGTTTCCAATTTAGGAAAAATCTGTACCATTGCCATAGCTAATCAAAGCTAAATATTGTATACATGATAACAGAAGAGATCCGAGGCACACCGATATGCATAACTATTATTTAATGTCTACATTGTTGTTTTGACAATGTAGAAATAAAATAATAGCTATGCATATCGGTATGCCTCGGATCTCTTCTGTTATCACGTAAGCTGTTTTGCCCAGTCGGGATCTCCGAAGAGCACCTGATTGCCATTTCACTTAGCGGTGATCCAGCGAGCGCTCCAGCTTCATCTGTCTCTAAATATTGTATATTTTGAATTGGAAGAAGTCTGAGCCATGTGACTGAAACCCATGAATAGAATGTCAGTGTCACAGTGGGTTTGACCATGAACCGGGGTTAGCCAGTTCATAGCTCGCTTGACCATACACTGTCACGGTACAGGGAGATATGAAAAGCTCATTCAGTGTAAAAAAAAGAAAAAAGAAAAAACAAAGCAAGACTGGTTTGTGGTGACAGTCCAAACTTTGGCCTTCAAACACAAAATAAAAACTGAAAGATGTTGGTACAGTTAAACCAAGGAAAACTGATTGTTTAGTCACTGGATCGAAATGCATCCAAGTAATAGGATAAAACACAGTGATGTCATTGTTGAGAGCTCCTCTGAAGTGCCTTGTGCTGACACAGCTCCTTTGAAAACTCAGCCAATGTTGTCCCACATTGAGGCTGTGGACTTCATGGTATTGTAAACCTGTGGCCTTTCCTGTACGCCTCTCACCCCTGCATGTCTACAAATGCAGGACTACTATTACAATACTCCCTATTTATAGCTCCCTTTTCTTATTGAGATATTAAACCTCCCACTATTGCTTATTCTACCACTTCCTGCCTGCAAAGGAAATGTGTGTTTGTGTATGTGGTTTTCTGACCTCTGGGACCAGTCTGTTACCGAACTGCTGTTTATAGCAACAGGATTTTATGTTTCCAGGCTTTTGTGAGAGATGTTATGTGTTGAAGAATTAAAGTGAAAGCAGAAAGATAGTTAAATATATAGTCACAGATGGCAGGAGCTGTGTCTTTTCAAGAACCTGGTCACTGTCACAATAGTCATCTGTGCTTTATTAGCTTTCTGTTGGAGAAGTATGACTCAAGACTTCTAGACTCTAGAGGAAGGTGCCTGATCAAATTTGTGTTTGAAAACACTATCCAGCTGTTGAACTCATTGTTCAAGGCCCCTGTCACCAGAACTGTTGAATAGTTTGCCCACAGTGTATTAATGTGTGAATAACTACACTGTAATTATTTGATCCAATCTGTCTGATCAGGTGTGGAAGATTAGCCAATAGCCACTGGCTGTGTTTTATAAAGATTTCCTATTACATAAATGGTGCGAGATCCTTGTCACAGAACAAACTGCTCAGGTGAAATGGAAATATTAGGAGAATGTACTGTAAATGAATGCTTCCAAGCTTTCTTTAAAGTAAAATCATTTCTAGTCTAGTCGAATTTAAAGCTCATACTCATATCCAATATTTGTCTTGCTGTGGTTGATTATCGATGCATATATTACGATTTTTAAATCCATAGCAAGGCCAATAAATATATGCAAAGTTATAGCAAAAAGAATAATAACGTTGAATCACTTTGAAAAACATACCTGGATTGTGTTTTCTTTCAGTCAAACATGTTTAACACACAAACCTTGCATATTTAGAGTTTTTGTCTCAAACAGAAAACACTTTGTTCCACCTTGTGATATCATGTGGTAATACAGGAAGTGCTCCAGTGTGTTTTTATAACTCCAACTCACTAGAATCATTTGGATAATTTTAGCTCTGGAATTGCCTGTCTCTACTTGAAAACCAACATTTCATGACATCACAAGGTAGAACAGAGCATTTTACCTTTGAAGATGTAGACAGACTAATAATAAAAGGTTACTTAAACATGTATGAATGAAACAAAACACTACTTCAGGTATGTTTTTGAGGAGGTAACAGCATTATAACATGGCTTAAAGTTCACAAGAGACAATTTTGTGTAATACAGGACCTTTAAGTAGTCTCATTGTAAGAAGAGCATTGTGGAAATATGGAAATCCAAGCTCCATTTGATTCATAATCTATAAAGTAAAACAGGCTGCATCAAAGTCAGCACATTATATTGAGTTTAAATATATTGTCAAATTAGTATCAACATTGCTGGTATACTGCTGAGCGTTTTACATTAATCTGCCTCTGACTGTGTTTAAGAAACTGGAGTCCACCTTTCTTCAAGGCTATTATCAAAGGAAAGGCCGACGGTGGCTGGAACATCCTGTTTTGGAGCGTAAACACACTGCACTTTCCTCCCAGTGTTGGAAAAACAATCTGGACTGGCCTAAGATTGGTTTAAGCGAATAGTCTCCCTGGTGCACCGTGAGGCTTTGAATGCACTCTAAAGGAACCTACTTGAGGTGGCAGGTGCTTTGAGCTGTTGGACGGACTTGAGAGGGTCCCGCTCTGATGTGAGGGTCTGTCTGAGTTGGAAATCCCTGGGCAGACTGGGCTGACATCATCTCCGCTGCTCACTCAAAGGTCAGTCCATACACGAGGCCATGTTTCCTCTGCTTTTGTTTGGACCAGCGTACAAGGGAATGACACAATTAGGCTGGTAAACTCACTGACCGGTCTTTTTGAAAGCAAGGCAGTGGATTATAGTTTCAGTATTAGATAATTATTATATATTATTGATATAGAAAGTTTACCAGTGGCTCAGGTGTGGTGGGTTGCCAGTTCACACCTCATCCCTCTTGCCAAACAATCTCCCTTTCAATTCAAATCCGCTAAACCACAAAATCAGTTCCTCATACACCACCATCTTTTTATTTAAAAGGGCCCATATTACACTATTTTCTGATCTACACTATAATATAATATTGCTTCTTTATCAAAACATACTGTACCTGGAGTTGTGTCTTGTTTCATCCACACATGTTTAACACACAAACCCTACATATTTAGGCTGAGTTCTTCTCTCAAACAGAAAGCACTCTGTTCTGCACTTGTGATATCATGTGGTAATATAGGAAGTGCTCCACTGTGTTTTTAAACTCCATACACATGTGGATGATTCCAGCCCTGGAATGGCCCATCTCTACCAAACTAAAGGTAAAAGGTAGCTGTTAACTTGAAAACTACCACTTCATGACATCAAAGGGTGGAACAGAGTATTTGGAGCTTTGGAGATGTAAACAGACTAATAAACCAGGATTACTCAAACTCTCCAGGTATGATGAGGTAACAACATTCTAACATAGATCAGAAAAAAGCATAAGATGGGCCCTTAAATGTGCACAGAAAGAAATGTATAATGATATTAGTAAACACTAGTAATCACTACTGTTATTGTCTTTTGCCCAGCTTTTTGAAGCTTGAAATTGAGATACAATGTGCTTTCATTTTGTCCTTACTAATGTATTTACTAGACTTATTTCTGGCTCAAACCCTCAAAAGACATTTAGCGTCCACATGCCAGTTTCAGTGCTATCCTTCTTATCAAACCGTTAAACATGGAAAGAATGCTGGAAAGGAGAATTTAATAGCGTCTCTAAGTGCTTTTAATGTAGCTTTGATTGTTGATTACATTTCCAGTTCTTGATGGCAAACAGTTGGAAGTGGGTTATCCAAGTTCTCTTGATCAAAGCTTGCCCGAACAGATACTTTGGGTAATGTACAGTGATGGGAAGAATACTTTAAAAATGTATTGAGTTATAGAATACAGAATACCTGCATTAAAATGTATTTTTTATTTGATACTTGGGCTAATCAGAGTTCTCTATTCTGAAATCTTAGAAAACGTTTACATCGAGTTGCCACCTCAAGAGCAGTGATTTCTATTTTTCTCACGGATTCTGTGCAGTTTAAAGGTGCATTGTGTAACTTTTCAGGTGGAGGGTCCATCACCTGCTTGTTTCTATGGTTATGTCATTGCTCTGCCTGGTATGTTCCACTGTATGACATTTAACAGCTCACATTACCTTACATTTACAAAAAAACATGCATTCTGACTGAGTGGGGTTGCCTCTCCACAGATCTGACTTATGTCTTGGTCTGGTTAGGTCTCATTGCAGATGGAAAGGTTTAATACCATACAGTGACACATTCCAGACAAAGCTGTAACATCTTCACAGAGAAAACACACCCTCCACCAGAAAAGTTACACAATGCACCTTTAAAGCCGAAATTGTGTGATCAAGTACTGCAATGTATTCCTTTGATTTTAGAAAAATTCTGAATACCACCAAACAAAACTGTACCAGAATACAGTTACTCCATATTTGTAATGAGAGTACGTATTCTCTGTACATATATTCAGTTATTTCCAACACTGGTAATGAGAGAAACAACACAACACTGTGCAATTTGCAAATTTATTTCATTCTGTTAGAAGAGAGGCTGTACATTCTTGCTCCTTCACAAACAGCTCATAAAAAACGGGTCCTTACAAAAATATACACTGAAATTAGAACTGAAAAACAGAAGATTCAGTGTTTTCGTTCAAATATACACTTTGCATATTAAGAAACTACAAAAAAAGGTCATACATCGTGGTTTTCTCAAAGGCTAGATTCTTGAAATGGTAATGCAAGCATCCAGAAGAAGGCACTGCCATTTAGTTATTACTGTCCTTTTTTAAAGCTTATCAAGTCTACATTCAGCAAAGTCAGATTCTCTTGTGCGCACAAAAATAGAAAAAAAAAATGGACAGAAGGGTCAAGTGTATAAGACGCTTCTCTCGCTCTTTTTTACCCATCATTGAACTGAGGAGAGCCTACATACACTACAGTACAACTACAAATCTAACATTAGCCAGCTCCGGAAAGGTCATCAGGTCACAGAGACAGTGGGGGCTGCTGTTTTTTGTTTTTTTTTCTTAAGACTAACCCTCACTTTCCTGCTCCTGAGATAAGCTGAACACCCAATTTAAAAAAGAACTAATATCAATGACTGCTTTTGATTTAAACAGTAAGAATGTTCAAAGTCTACACCTCTCCACAACATACCAAATCCTTCTCAAAAGCACTTGTCCAACTGTCCTTTCATTTTTTATTGCTCTGTTCCTTATAGGTTGCGTTCATGTTCTAAAATTTGATGTCATGTTTTCAGATGGAGGGCACAGGTCTGTATAACTCTATGAGAGATTCACTGGTTCTGCAAAAAATATCAAAAGTCTGATCTACAAATGTTGAACCACTATCATTATTTGTTAGAGACAAAACTTGAATTTCCCTCAGATCAATAACGTCTTTCTCTCTCAAATGTATTCATCTTATTTAATGTCCTTTCTACTGATAATAATCACGTCTTCAGGGTGGAATAATAGCCATTAAAAAGTAATTTCACTTTCGTTTTTTATACTAACAGATAATATGTTGAACATTGTAGTTAAGGGGCCTATTAACATGAAAGAAAACAGGTTTATTAACCATAAACCAGATTAACAAGTCTGCAATCTGACAGTTAAACAGCACATTCCACCACAGAAATCTGACCTGACCTCCAGCTCAGTTTCAACCTATAATGTCTTGTGAACGCTAACTATTTCTTTCTCATCACAAACTTGAAGGCATTCTTTAACTTTCCGTAACCTTCTTTGTTCAGTCTTTTACAGTCTTCTATAAAATGTTCAGTTTCTTTCAATCTGGTCAAGATCCAACTCTCCTCCCAGCTGAAAAATGTCTCTCTGGGTGGCGCACTCATCCTTCCAGAGGGCGTGCGCTTTATTGTCCGCTACATCGGGGGAGTGGGAGTCCACGCTACAGGCCGAGTCGCTGTCCTCCTCGTATGACAGGTCCTCGCTCTCCTCCTGTCGTGGCTCCAGTCTCGGCTCGCAGGCAGATTTGAAGTCCGGAGTCGGGCGGATGTCGAAAGACGGGAGAGGGAAAGGATCTGGTGCAGAGAAGCCAGGGCAGCTCAAGCTCTGAAAGGTCTGGAGATTCTGCAAGATAATAGAAAACATAAAATGTTTATTGTGGTGAAGATCATTTATTTTAAAGGTGCATTGTGTAACTTTGTCTGGAATGTTTCACAGTATGGTATTTAGCCTTTATCTTCATGGAGACCAAACCAGACCAAGTTACAGGTCAGATCTGTGGAAAGGCCACCCTGCTCACAGTCAGAATGCCTCTTTTTTTTTTTTTTTTTTTTGTATTTTTGACCTATAAAAAGATGTGTAATGTCATACTAAGGAACATTCCAAGCAGAGCAATGGCATATCCATAGAAACAAGTAGAAATAGGTTTTCAGGTTCTAAATTGCTGAAGAAAGCTGAAGAAAACAGCTATATTAGTGATAAACTTCACAATCCTGCCAGTTTTATCCACCCACACCATAAAATTGAAATAGTATCAAGCTGATATCATTTTAGTCAGAATTAAACACCTGGAGTTTGGCACTGTGGTTATGCATTGCATAGGCTCTCAACCTTTTTTAGTTGTGACCCCCATAAAAAGAACAGTTGGACTACTCACATTGGTGGTTTTCAGATTCTACAATGTGATGAAGTCATACTCTCAAGGACCAGATTTACCTATTGATTACATTATACTTTCATGACAAATATCTAAAAAGTAAATAAAAAATGCTGAACCTGATCATTTTTATTATTGACTAGACCCAAGAACTCACTGTATTACAACAAAAACAGCAATTTAATAATAGTAATAATTTGATCTGAAACTCACCAACTGGACAAAGAATCCTAGATTAGTATATAGTGCAGTATAGTAATTGGTAAAGTAGTGAGTAAGATTTTGCAAAGCATGCCAAATCAAATTAAGAGCTGCAAACACTGCTACATAAGCATATCAGCGCTGTCTATGTTTTAGTAAGATAGTGTTGAACCAAACAATGAGCGGGAACGTGTACTACAGGAGAGAATAGCGTGCTGGGCAGACACTAGCAAGTTCCCTTCACAAACAATGCGAGCCCAAACTGAACACAGGAAATCTCAATAAATCTCGAGCAGTAAATGTAACTCAGGAGCAAACAACTGGGAGAATGATGGTAATGTTGACGTTTGTGGAGATTATACTGGATAACAAGACTATGCACATCAAGTAGCAATAACAGCAACTAAAGTATTGTAACTGTAGTATTTTCCGGTTTCATGAAAACAGCTGATGGATATAACATCAACAACTGACCAGGGCCAAAACATAGACTTAAATCTAAGTGGTTCTAATTAAAATCAGGTGAAAGAGCATATTGTGGGTAATTTGGTTAGTTAGCAATGGCAAGGGTAGTAATATGACTGGAGCAGTTGCCAAAGACTTTGAAAGAGTTAGAATAACTCAGAAAATAATAATAAGACAATCCTGGTTGCACATAGCTACATGCTTTACTATTGGATCACATAAGAACCCATTTCATCATAAACATAAATAATGAGACTGTAAATGTTGACAGATTTGTCATGGCAAACGTGAACTCTTGGCTTTCGAAAATGTCAGTTTGAGATTGAGTTTCACTTGGGCAGCAGAAAGGCAGCTTAGCGTTCCACACATGTAAACACGCAGGCCCACTGTTTATGACTCCGCCATGTTGCAACCAAAAAACATGCCCCCACAAAACCGCAAAAGCTATCGAGTTCCTCTTTTCTGGTTATTTATCACCAGATACCCTACAAGCATCCGTGTTTGCATTCAACTTCTATTACTACCGGTGAGATGTTTGGTAATGCAACATTGACAGTTGGACCAAATGTGTGAATGCCTCTTGGAGCATGTGCCAGGCTCTCCACACTTGACCTTTGTATTTCCGAGGAGCTTGTCTTTTATGTTCTTTTCATGCTACATTTCTGTCCACAGACAAAAGTGCGCCGTGCAGGGAAGGGGTTAATGATCTCTGGAGTGGCCCGACAGCAGATGTTGGGAGCATGGAGGTGAATAGAGATGAGGTCTGCTCTATACAAGCCAGGGCTTACATGACGGACAACGCTAATGTTCCCTTAGCATGTGTTCGGACATAGCTTTTCCTGTTACAATGAACTGGGTGTATCCTGGTTTGTGAGTGCTCCCAATGACTGACTCAATCTTTTTTCCACTATAACGGCAAGCGAAAAGGGGAAAAGTCCAGAGTTTTGGCAGTCTCACTTGGATGCATTAACTTTACATATAAGCAGCTTAATCATTCTTCTATGGGCATCAGGGCAGGAGGTGATTTGCAGGAGTTACCCAACTGAAGTGGAAAAGGGGATTTCAGAGTACTTATCGTAGTCCCTATGTTTAACCCTATGTATTACTCCTACTACTAATTATCACGGCAGACGGATAGCGAGCAAGGGGGAGGAGGAAGGAGGCAGTGTGCTTTCTAAAATAAACTAGTGCAGGGCTTGGGCTGAGGGGACAGGGTGTACCCTGCTCTGGAGCTTTACTCTTGAGAGTATATAGAAGAAGTCCCTGATGACAAGCATCTTTCCATCGCTCACAGTGCAGTATGTGATAATGTATATTGAGACAACAAACACACTCAACATGATCTGATGATGTTATGAACTGGTCAGCACCACACAAATACTTTTCCATCTGTCCTATAAACACATTTGTATATGTGTACAGTATACAATGTAATGAATAGTTTTCTCTAAAGTAAAGTTATAGTGGATTAAGTCTATTAAGTCTTAATCCACTTAATAGATTAAGTCTTTAAGTCTATTTCTAAATTATTATTTTTTTAGCCATTATCTATTATCTTGTTTTATTGCATGTTCCATTTTCCTGCTGTTCTTGAACTGTGCGTTGCAACACTGGAATTTCCCCACTATGGGACTAATAAAGGCATATCTTATCTTATCACAAATATTTGCACCTGAAATGTTCATAGCAGGTTGATCTGTCGAGCAACAGGAAAATAAGCTTTGTATAATTATAGCAACACCCTGCTAAGTACAAACACACGTGTAAGCCACATATTCAAAGTACTACAGTATTTGTGTCCAAATGCACCTCAGGGTATGCTCTGCACAAACTTTGGACAGCTCAAACTATTCCTGTATATTTAATACTTAGTGTAGCACCAACCATGGTACAGAGCTCAGATGCAGCCAGAGCCCTGGGGAAAGGTGACGCCGATAAACAAGAGTCTGGGTGAATTATCACAGGTAAAATGTGTGAGCGCACGCGAGTGGTGAGTGACGCACATGGTGCACGCCTCTGGACATGTTGTAGCATGTCCCTACACAGACGCTGTACCTCAGGACACCCACATAGGTGTTCCCACAAGCCTTTGGGGCTCGCAGCTCAGCTATGATCACCATGACTGCCATGCCAGGAATGAAGTGAGATGGAGAGAGGAGGGGAGAGCCTAAGAGGACGTCTTCATAGAGGAGTTGTGTGTTTGTGTACAAATAATAGCCTCTTTCTTCACTATGTACTTGTTAACACTCTCACACATGCACATATACACTGCAACAGTTTGCCACCTTTGCTACACTACTTAAAATGGATGTCAAGTTGGCATAGATGGTCACTGGCCAACCAGAGTCAATCATCTTACCAAGTAAATGTGCTAAGCTGCACATTTCTGTTGTTTATTTGCAAATGTCTTTTAAAAATATAGTTTCTGGAATATTCAATAGCACCACTATGTTTCAAATAAAGAAAGAATAAAATATACATTTATTACATCACTGTTGTGTATCCTTTACACTTTACACTGACTGAGCTGTTGGTGTGTAATTAGCAACCAAGTAATCCAAAGAGTAAGATGTGTGTGAACAGTTATTATTCAAGTGACCTTGTTTATCTACTGGACAAATCAAAACATTGGACAACAAAACAACAACTGGATGGAGGGAGGGAGAGAGGGAGGAGGGCAGCCGAGGATAGAGATGAGCCACTGTCCTGACACACGTCTAACTGGACTATCTGAGGCATTCTGGGGTTGGTCTCTGTAAATCCCCTTGGAAGCCTGGGTCTCGCTGATTAGCACGATATGCATGTGCAGAATTCACAGCCGCTCCATTGACGTGCAGGAGAATCTGGAGACAGAGTTAGAGCAGGCCTCACTGAAGGCGTGATACGTGTGAACCGTCATGAGCTCTCACCCTAAACCTGTGAGACTCTCTACAACACACTTTGGCAAATACTGTATCTGCACTTCAGCTGTACTTTAGCCTCTATTACTCATTAACACACATTTCATTTAGGTGAAGAAGGGTGACAGCTGAGCAGGTGTGGAGTAAGCCCATTTATTGATTGATTGCTTGATTGATTTGAGTCAAATCAAAGTTACGTTTCTGTAGTACTGAAATTGGCTAAAATACATTTGTAAGTTAAAGGAAGCAAGCAGCATTTCCTTTGATGATGATCATGAAAAAAGTAATTTGTTCCCTAACACAAAGCAATACTGCTACGTGCCAGTCCTATTTTCCATGTTATTCCATGCTCTACCAGCATGTTTGTCAGGTACAGGCACTCCCTTGGCTTTTAACTGATACCCAAGAAATCCTCACTTCCTCTGAATAGATAGAAATCTGTTAATAAATGTTGCACCTAACAAAGGTGGGGCATTCAGGGTGAGCATAGCAGGTATTAGTTGCTTATCTGGGCATGCAACTTGTTTATTTTTTACTGTTTATTTATTTCATTTAAGATGAACATAAATTACTTCTAAAATGCGTAGATTAAAACTGGCGGCATCTAGTGGGTCAAAGTATACTTTAAGTGGGTCTCAACTGGAACCGCAAAACTAATTCATGTTATGTTTTGTATGTATCAGTCTATGTGACTCTGTGGAGTTTATGTAATATTATTGAAAATCCTTTAAATCTTGCCCTGGAAACTTACCCACAATAGAATTAACTGTAACTAAGCCATGCATTTTTAATTATAGAAAAAGTTAAACAGCTTCTCAGGCATGCTTACATTGTCCGCTTATGCCATTTTGTAGTATAGCTTTTCCTAGAAGTACATTTACTCAGAATTTCTCAATTAAAAAACGTGTTTGTTGTGTTGACTCAATGGCTCTCTACCTACCTACCTTTGTTTGGGAAACATTTGACCTAGTGCTAGTGAATGCTAATGTGATATGAGGGCAGCCCTAACATAGCATCATGTCATCACCTCCTGCAGGTACAAAAGCATGTGAAAGTAAACACAGATGGTGAGACTTTTATCCTCACGCGATTGTATGGTCAAAAATAAAACTCGAGTGTCTGTGGAGATGACAAGCTAGCTAGACTAAGTACTACAATGTCCTTGAAACCTTCCTAGAGGCAAAAGTGCAGTTCCATGTGCACTTTTATGTAGTATGTATGATGAGCGGGCGTGATTTTTCCTCTCTTAGCAGCTGGCATGAATAGAGGAAACATGCTCGCTAGGCTCCATTACCAAAGCCTTGTTGATCCAACTCTGGCCAGGTCCTCGGGGTTACTGACTGGGAACACAATCCTTCTGGAAAAGGGAAGGGAGGGGATAAATGGAAGGGGCTTTCTAAAAGAGAACTGGAAAATGGCGGCTTTTTCCGTGACAGGAGGTATCACAGAGGAAGAATTTAGCATTTGCTTTGGAAGATAAATCAGATGTGCACTGGGGACTGAGGAGAATAGTCTAAAAACAGAATTATATTTCCTGAGCAGTTTTTTTTTTTAATGATGCAGCAGTTCTCTTGGGAGTGGAGGTGGATTTGCTATAAATCCTATCCACTCCAAAACATTAGAAAGAGATTCCTAAAAATAATACTAGAATACTATTTTTGGTTGGGTCATTAATAATGTACTACCATGGCTCCCCTCATCCTCACACAAAAGCAAATGTAGTTTGGAAGAAAAATGAAACAAATGTTAATGCTGTAAATACAACTGTTTAGTGTAATAGCCAGACAAGGGCTTGAACTTTTGGACGTCCAGTTTACACAACAGGGCAAATGAAATGATAACCGGAGGTAGGCTTGCTCAAGCGAAGAGCCAGGCAGCGTGACCGAACATGAGGAATGCTTCTTTAGTGAGCACCACTCCCTGAGCTGGAGGCCTGAGATCACTTAGTTCCAAATCTCCCCTCTGACGGCCCAGGAAACCTAATTTGCCTTCATTTAATCCTGATCAGAAGCAGAGATGGCCTCAGTGTTGTGAAGGTGAACAGAGCACTGTTTGTTTGTCCAGAGAGAGGACATTTAGTTCAAAAGAGGAAGATTTTAAATGCCATGAAGCCGATATATGTTTAATCAGCAACAAATGTGATACTTAGTTAAGATTTATACATTTGAGCAGCTGGCTCACTGTGTGCCTATGCACATGACTAACCTGAGTCATTTTGGCCAAGTCCAGAGAGGGCCTCTGCTCCTGGGCGTCCTCTGGCCTCCTGCGCTTCATGCCGATCTTCTGATCGATGACACAGGGCTGAGACCTGCTGCGGGACAGGCAGCCCTTCCCTGGGGACCTCTGCACAGCCCGCCTCCCCAGCTCTGGAGTAGAGTCTGGAGAGCTGGCCTCAGATGCCTCCTCTCTCTGGAGCTCAGGCCGGCTAATCTGCTCATGAGACAGGGACAGGGGCCGAAGGAAGTGCTGGTGCCAGGAGTGCTGATGATGCGATGGGGGAGATGTGGGGGACACGGGGGAGGCGGTGAACTGGTGATGGAGAGGCAGGCGTTGGGTGAAGAGAGGCAGGTCCAGTGGTCCATCTAAGGGCAGACTGCAGCGTGAGGGCAAGCTGAAACTGGAGCTGCGCTGCATGACAGGCAGAGTACTCCCTGAGTGAGCACTGCTCCCACGGACACTGCCCCCACTGTGACACCTCCTTTTCTCCACTGTCGTCCATACTCTGGAGCCCTGTGGCCTCCAACACGACCGGAAACCCCCAAACTCATCAGAGAAGGACAGGGAGCGACATTGGCGTTTGCTGGGTGGAGCAGCAGGAGCCTGGCTGGGAGCGGTAGTGGTGCTCAGACATAGGGGTCCTGTCTTGATGCTGTCCCCCAGGCTCAGGTCTCTGATCAGGCTGGTGATGGCGGTGGAGGAGCCTGGTTCTTTGGCCCAGGGGTGGCTGCTCTGTGCAGGCAGTATGTCCCATAAGCTTTCCAAACTGGACCCCGCCTGGCAGGGAGCTCGCTGCTGGAGGGTACATCCCCGACCCATGTCCAGCCACCTGTCTGCTTCTGCAACAAAATACACTCCATATTCAGATTCTAGTAGGAATTGTATCAGTGTCTATTAAGAAATACAACATAAAGACAACACTATATTTCAATTCTGTTCTTGTAGTCAACAACACTGCTGAGTTGGTAAATGGAAACTATAGTCACAGTATTCACACTATGCAGTGGTGACACTGTAATGTTGCTCTAAGTCCCTCACAGAAATGAACTGAAGCATAGACTTGTATTTGCACAGCTATGTCTTTTAACACAGGGGGTAATTACTGCAACACAAACTTGAGCCAAAGGGAAATTGTTGACATAGGCAACAGCATATTCAATTACAGTTTGCCTCCCGTGAGAGCGCTGTGCAACGTTGTGTGAAGGCAGGTGCACTCTGATCATAAGAGGGGGATGAGAGACACACACCCAAAGAGAAAGTGGACAAGTAGATAAAAAGTGAAACCTGAAGAGGCCCATTATAGCAGGAAATATGCCATTCATTTAACACGGACCACAGATAGAACCACGGATGCACCCAACATATGTAAAAAGAGACCAAGAAGAGAGAACCTACCCACAGTTCCACAGGAGAAGAGGGTGGTCCCTCTGCTCATGGTGTGGAGCTCACGCTGCAAGTGAGTAAAAGGAGGCTCAGTCAAACAGTACCAAATATACTGTACATATAAGTATATATATAAGTTCATTTAACCAATTGTGGTCTGTGAGTTGTATGATGTGGGGCAGGACCATGGGCAGGACCCAGACTACCGGGGAGCGGACATTGCGTTTGTTTTTGTGGCTCCACACTTCCTGTTTTTGCTTCCAAATGATCTCAAATGCAAATAACTCTGAGAAAAGTAACTTTCACTTACTGTAATGACAGATATAGAAATAGATATAGAAAATAAGGTAGTAGGAGGTATATTATGTAAAAATAGAAATATGCAAATATTAATTATAAAATGTTTATTATTAAACCCTATAAAAATCTACAAGTTTACTACAGTATTAGAAAAAATTTTCATTACTTTTAGTACATAATTTTTACCTTTAGTGAAGATTTAGTCACATATTTCTTTTTAGTTTTAGTATTAGCAGAAGAAAATGTCCATATAGTTTTAGAAAATATGCAGAAATATGAAAAAATGTTATGTTATGTAAATGTTAAGCATGATTAATTGTATTGCATTGTTTCATCGGACATGTACAGACATGTGTTTTATGGTCTGGATTGGGAGACTAGAATTGTTTATTGTTGAAAATATTTTAGTCAGCAAAATAAAGACTGATTTGATATGAACGTCGACAATAATTCATTGATGTACTATAAAGGAACATAACACCTCCAGCTATCTTTAGTGAACAAAGGTTTGGTTTTCTCACATGTCTCCTGCCTTCTAACCTGACAGTAGCTCCTCTCAGCTTACGTCTTACAGCTGGGTGTTGACTGTCTGCTTAAGAACAAAAATACTGACATTCAATGCACTGACTCACCTTAGGTCATTACCACAACAACAAATGTTTCCTCAGTTACCAGACTTTGAACTGTGAAACTGGGTTATGCTAACACAATAAACACTATCAATTTGTCATAAAAAGGCAGCTTTGTGTTTAACTTTTAAATAAAGTTATTAAAGATAGTTAGTTAATGATGGACTTCATATGACTATGATAACTTCGTAAAACCAATAGGATAGATAGCAGGTTAAGGATCCTGTTTTAGTACTTTTAACAGGTAACTTTACCCTATTTTTTTATTATTTTGTTGGTAAGCCGATCTAATCACACAAAACCGAACAATGTGTCTCTGGCAGGTTTAAAAAAAAAATAACTTATAGTATTAATTTATAGCTTAGCATAGCATAGTCAAAGTTCACATATTTGTTCTCACCAGCAGTCTCTCCTTGTTCTTGGACCTTACATCATTGACACCCTTCTTCTTTTCCAGTGTTTTTGAGAAGATGATCACCATGTCTGCTCCAGGCAGGTCAGGTGCAGGAGAAGCCCATGGGTGGCCATCTTAGACGAAAGGAGTTGAGAGGAAATGGTGCATTTGAGCAGAGCAGATGACAGGTTGGTGGCCTCCCATCTGCAGAGTTGGCCTCAAACGCTGACGGCGAGTCACAATTCAACCAATGCGTGACTGAAAAACACACACATACATTATCAGTGACATGAGTAAGCACATTTGGGTAGTTTCAAAAAGAAACTAAAAATTATAGGCCTATATTTAGAACTAAAAATGCAAAATCAGCCTTGAACATTTGAGAGTATAAGTTGCACTATTAAAAGGCCTATATTACACTATATTCTGATCTATGTTATAATGTTGCTTCATCAAAAACGTTCACACACATTTAACACACAAACCCTACATATTTAGGTTAGGCTTGAGTTCTTTCAAACAGAAAACACTCTGTTCCACCTTGTGATGTCATGTGGACATAGAGGAAGGGCTCCACTGTGTTTTTAAACTCTATACAGCTTCTCTAGCTGGATAATTTCTGCCCTGGAATTGCCAATTTCTACTGAAATAAAGGTAGCTGTTAACTTGAAAACTACTATTTCATCACATCTCAAGATGGAACAGAGCAGTTTGAGCTTTGGAGATGTAGACAGACCAATAATAAACGATTACTCAAACGTGTGAATGAAACAAAACACAACTCCGGGTATATTTCAGAAGGTAACATCATTCTAACATGGCTTAAAGCTCACAGGAGTTTTGGATAATATAGGACCTTTAACATTATACTCAAAAAAGTCAACCTTCTAACTTAGATATATGGGGCCAGAGTCTAAACAATATGGTAGTAAATCAAATGTTTGACACTTTGGCTCTTTACAACTTGTATATACCATCTTGGCTAAAACCCTTCTACACATTAATGCTAAAAGTGCAAGCTAATGTGTTTATCCATTACAGTCAGCAGAAGCCACAGAACTTATGGGAACCCTGGTGGAAGGCAGAGCAGTGTTTAGTTCGTCCTGGAAAAGACATCCATCACATCATATGCGTACAGATGTGGCTAGCAAAACATGAATAGAAACGGAGCGTAGGCCTATAGGGAGAGCCAGCTGCGTCATTCACTGCTTGTGGCTGAAAAGGGTGAAGCCTCGACAGTAGCAGTAAACAAAAACGATTTAAACACTCTGAGGGTAGGATTAAATTTGAGGCAGATGGCCCATATGGGGCAAACATGTCCAGACATGTCTTTTAGTGTAGAAGATTCTGCCCCATGATAACTGTACAGTGTAAATAAATAACAGCCAGGCTCACACAGTATACCCATCCGCAAACTTGCTGTTGAAGTAATAACACATGTAAGCATACTACGTAACCATATGGAAGTCCATGCTTTTTAGTTGACACAGTTTTAGTTGGAAAACACAGGGTCTTTGTTCCAATTTAAAGGTGCTCTATGTAACTTTTTTGGTGGAGTGTCCACCACCTGCTTGTCTCCAGGGAGATGTTATTGCGTTTTCTGGAATAACAGGTGTTCTTATTGCTCAAAAACACCTTCCTGTGAGCGTTGTCACCTAGTCACAGATTTATATTGTAACTTGGCCTGGTGGGCGTCACCTGCTTGTCTCCATGGAGATAAGTTTAATGCTCTGCGGTGGAACATTCCAGGCAATGCAATAACATCTCCATTTAGCAGAGTACAGGCCGTTTCTCATTACATAAGCCTCCCTTATGTTTGGTAACTTTATTTATCCCAGACCTATGCCAAATGCAGAAGTAACCCTGTAACCTTGAGCCTGAACTTTAATCCTTCATTAGTGAACCACCAAACACAGTGACCAATTAGAGAGCCCCTTTGTGGTACATATCCTCCAATCTACTGCAGGCTAATGACAGCTTTCTGCAGTGGAGCAACACGTGAGGCTAATGCATCTTCCAGGCGCACTATGTTACCCTACCCATGTAACATGTGGCTTGATGTTAAGTTGGGGTGGTTACACTTATATAATGTCCCTTGGAGAGTACGCAGAGCTCTTGAGTACGTTTTGTGGTCTCATAGCACATGACGAAAGGAGGAACAGTTGTACAAAAATGGATAAAGAAACACAATACTTCTCTTAAATGCACTTTTAGTTCAACATTATTTTCAATCCCTTCTGCTTTTTAACCCCATGACAACTATAAATGTTTTGTGTAGGCCTGCCCCTAAACCAAACGCTAGCATATGACTCCCATTATCTCCATTCATCCCAGGGAAGTCAGTGGAGCACGACCAGGCCTCTGCTAGTACCACCGCTGGTTGGTGGGGACTCGAATCCTGATGCTATATTCACATCGCTTTGTTGATTAGTTTTGACACTGACCAATAGATAATGCAATAGACGAGTGTATCCATGCAGCAGAGTAAAAGGGGGGTTGAGGGGCACACAGCGGGTACATGTAAAGCCACCGCGTACTCCTGACCGATGCAATTAGGAAGTGTGACATGTTCTATTAAGGGTCAGAACACAAACTAGCAAGTGTGAATGAAGCTGCGTACATGCGTTTAAAGTGCACGCATGCTAACCTGTTCTTGTGTGTGCTGCCTGGCAAGCACGAGGTCATGGGAGAGGGCAGAGTGAGTGCGAATTCAACCCCGCAGCCATGCTTACTTAATGAAGCGGCTCGACGCGATGGGGGTAACCAGAGCTTAATGGGCAGAAAGAATAAAGAAAAAAGAGGGAAAGAACTGGAGTGCACTTGTGTTGAGTATTCTACTGATCAGATTTTAACTACTCAAAATGAGTTTACTCTGGTGGCTAGGTTTCACTGTTTGCACAAGATGGAAGATAGAAACTACACAGACAAGTCAATCTGCATGACAGCCTGGGACACATTTGCCTATTGTTTGACAGGTATCACACTTAGAATTAGATCATGCTACCATAAATATCTTGTTCAGCAAAACATGAGTTCTTGCCTAACCGTCTGGGAATCACCTAATGTCATTTGTGTCAGCACATATGAGTGGCTTTTATTCAATTACAGACATTCTCGATTGTGCGTCAAGTAATGCTATGTATTTTTAGAATGGCTGAATTTGATTGGGCTAACTGATAAGGGAAAGGGCAACTTCTTGAAATGTCCGTTTCTGGGAGGTAAACAGGAATTATTTGATAACTTTCAAAAATAAGTGCCAAAGGGAAGCATCAGAGAGTTAAAAAAAAAAAAAAAAGAAAAAGAGGTTATTGTCAATCTGCAGGTGTAATGTCTAATAATAGTCATGCAACCAAAAGAAGAAGCAAATGCCAAATAGACTAAAAAGGGAGTACTGAAAGGTTATATACAGTTAAGAAATTAATTATAATGGCCATTCAAGAAATTGTAGATAATGACAATGGCTTGAGTTATAGCGTGGGCTGGGTTTGCTCTGTATTGTAGAAAGAGTATACTTTCTACAATACAGAGCAAAGTAATTACTTTGCCATACAAAAAGACATTGTACATACCAAATGTTGCATAACCCAATTTACATTCCAGATTTTACTCAGCAAATAAAGTCATTACTAGAAATAAGATACTGCATCGACCTTTGCCATTTCGTGTGGACCATGAAACAGCATATTGCCTGCCCTGTACTCATTGTTATTGGTCAATAGTCCTTGATAATCATTTAATTAAACCACATACTTTGACTGTAGTCAACAACAAATTTTATTAAGCATTATGTTTAGCTCTATCCAGTTCAAACCGTGAATTTCATCAGCTTTGTGTACACAAACGCCAACTCTTGGCCAACAATGGCCAGTGACTTAGTGGGGTGCTCTAAAGGGCAGCTAAGATAATATGGCTCTGTGCCCAGGCTCTGATTTGTACAGGCCGATGAATAGAAGGCTATTTGGGGCCCCCTGAAGCTTGATGACGGGGTGTTTGGTGTCCATCACCAATTGGCTCTGCTTTCTGCATACTTGTGTGGAGCACGTCTGGTGTCAAGACTTTGATCAGTGGCTATAATTGAAGAAAACAGTATCTAACTAATCCAATACAAGAATCCTCAGCACACACAAAATGACAAAGATTTGAACCAAGCGGGTATTGCAAATGCAGATCTGTGCAGTCTGTGGCTTCCTTATCATGGAACTGGACAATTGTCCCCAAATACAGTGGTTAAAAAATGAATGTCGTTGTGACCCGGGCTTTTGTCTCAAGAAATCCTGTGGTGTGGATGGTTAATTCTGTGTCAACACACAGCCAGCCCTTCCTATAATGAGGTTGGGGTTGTAAAAATGGTCCTAGGGAGGTCAAGACATACCATTGAGTGGCGTGGCCATCACCCTAGTAGCCACTCTTGGGAAGCGGCGGCCAAAGACAACAGGCCTTTGCAGCACTACATCTTCAGAAGTGCATCTGCAGTAAAGTGCTCACTTGGTCAAACTTTATGCACATTCCTAACAGTGACCATGAACTTGAGTGGCAAAAGCATTGCTCTAATTCAAACATTACTCACTTGGAATAGCACGAGAAGGTTAATGGTAGTGGGTCACCTATAACAACTGCCCATTACAAAACGTGCAGTCACAACAGTTTTAGTGGTTAATGTAAAAGGCCACTTGACATTCACTGTCAATGCTTAAGCAAGCAGAAAGAGGTGCTGCAGAACATGAGAGAAACTGTCTACACTCTCTGGGTCTTGCTTCCCCTGTGGTCACATCCCACATGTGAGAGAACTGGGTGTGCAGCTTAATTACCAAACACAAAGCCAAAGTGATATTCTCATTTTAACTCTGCGAAGAGTGCATAGGAGCTCATCATATCTCAAAGCAGCTATGTCTATGTACTTGAATGAAGCAAGTTTCCTTTGAGATAAGCAATAATGAAGATAGCCCACAGTTAATTGTACAGAAAAACAAATTGCAATTAAATTAAGACATTATCATGACAAAAACAAATATTATATGCTATGCAGAAGCATTAGTGCTCACACTGGAGTTTTGACTGTTTCTAATAGCTGTTATACAATACAGAGAAAGTAGGACAAGTGAGAAAAGTATACATTAGTGTATCTATAATGGTGAATACATGCAATTTGAGCACCACTGTAGCATCTGAATTAGTTCTGTGTAGTATAGTAAAAAGGTTTGCAAGACTTTCACAGCCATGCTATTCTGTGATATGCTTCATAAAAGAGAGGCCAAGTACAGTGTTCCAGTGAATTGAATGAGTCTCCATGGCAACCTAACACAAACAGACGATAACAGCGGTGATGTGAGAAAAGCAGAAGTCATTTAGCTTGTGACGGATTATCGGGGCCACTCGCTTTTGCTTAATCTCCCGGAGTGTGCTGTCATATAAACTGCACAACTGAACCGAAACACTAACCTGCACTGTGGTATAGACCAGCTCCCTACTCTTTTCCTGGCTGACTGGCTTTTACTTAAATGTCCTATATTACACAAAATTTACTTTTGAGAGCTTTAAATCATGTTCTAATGTTATTACGTCATCAAAAACTTACACAAAGTTGTGTTTTGTTTCATTCACACGTGTTTATTATTAGTCTACATCTCAAATGCTCTGCTCCACTTTGTGATGTCATGTAGTGGTAGTTTTCAAGTTAACAGTTCAACTTTAGTTCAGTAGAGTTGGGCAGTTCCAGGGCTGAAATTATCCAAATGATTCTAGTGAAGGTTTATGGGGTTTAAAACAGTGTAGCGCTTCCTGTATTAGCACATGACATCACAAGGTGGAACAGAGTGTTTTCTGTCTGAAAGAATAAAACAGCTTTAATATTCAGGATTTGTGTGTTAAACATGCGTGAATGAATGAGTGTGATGAGGAAACAACATTATAACACAGATCAGAAAATAGCGTAATAAGGGCCCTTTAACAAACACACAAGACTGAGAGGAGCAGGATCAGGTGTTGCAGGTTGAGTTGAACAGAAAAGTATGGGCCCCAAGTTGCCCTCTGGGGTGACCCTGGCATGCCAGAGTTTCCATACATCAGGTACCCCACCAATTACACCCCCCCACCACCACCACCACCACCACCACCACCACCACCACCACCAGTCCATGTCTTTCCGCTTGTGGTTTCTTCCATTATCCACGACTGCCTGTCTGCTATGCACACTACCCCTAATCCATGAGGGATACATTACTCGAGAGCCTTCAGCACTAGCCAAAACCCCCACTCCACCTCTCTTCAGCTGCTTAAAATGCTGTGCAAGGGGACCACTCCTTTTGTTGTGTAAGTAGGTGATGTTATACAGATTGCCACTACCAATCAGCAAGCGATAAAGTGACAGTGCCCTCTGATGCAGTTATGTAATATCATAATTCTGAAAAGTGAATTGCCAGAGAAAGGGAGTTAAAAGCATATGGGGAGAGTAGCAGAGAGAAAAGCAACGGCTGCATACCACTGCTCCATTCATTTACTGAGGGCTCAGATTCAACATATGGAGGCTACGCTCAGGGTTTTGAGATTACCCAGCACAAAAAGTCCTGATGAATCACTAAGCTAGTAGTAATGTCAAAATACAACTGCATTTGCAAATGAATCAGTTACATAGAAAAGAAAAATAAATTGCGAAACATCTGTCTAATCTCTCAATGCATACATATTAAGTATAATAATCTGGCTGGTCAAACCTCATTCCTTTATAAACTACATTTGTATCTTCATTTATTGTGTGCTTTTGCAAATGAAGCCAAATTTAAGTAAATGTGTGACTGCTGCATTCTTGCATGTGTTAGCATAGTTTAGCCACAAAGATCCATTCAT